>VZQC01007630.1:1004330-1018569 GCA_009823505.1 Rhizomys pruinosus
TGTGGCTTATAACATCTCCTAACCTGTAGAGGATGTAAGCTTGTGGCATCAGCCATGGGTTATTCCTCCAAGGAGAGAGCCAATAGCCAATTAGATTTGGTATATACAGGCACATGATGGGTGGGGGTGCTTTTTAAGACAGACTGGCCTTGAAATCTCTACGGAGCATAAGCTAGCCTTGAACTCCTGATGTCCCTGCCACCACCTTCCAAGTGCTGGCATGACAGGCATGCTCTTCAATCCTTGCTCTCTTATGTTTGTTGAGTCTCTCCATGAGAAGAGGAACCTGCCCTTGCTGACTGGTTTAATACTGCCATCTCTCTTCAAAAAGCATAGTCTTTCAGCAAATATTGGTTGAATGAATGAAAAACTGTTAAATTTGAAGCTTTACTAAGATAATTTATTAAATAAAGGATGCATGGTCATGGGTCTATTTTAAATGAATGTTTTCCCTGCAAGCTTATTTATCCAGAGACCCCATTTTAAGCATTTATCCTTATGAGAAGAGTGCTAGAAATGTTGCTATTTTGATATATACTTATCTGTGCTTATTTCCTTTGCTTCTTTTTTGGCTTTAGGAAGCAGTGCAAGTCTGATATTGCCCTTGTTGAACAATGCCAGGAAATGTAAATTTATCACGTTGGATGATAGAAAGGCACGCATTCTTTTTCTCCCCCAGTTGTCAACATGTAATTTCTCTCTTATCATTCTCCCTGTGAAACGTATCTGATTTAAAAAGCCATACTTCCTCCTCCGGAAGAATATTAAAGAGCTTGACCAAGAGATGGTTTGTGGTTTTGCTATTATCCCTTCCAATACCAGTGGGACACATTTGTAAAGCATTTGAATCTTGTCTATACAAATTACACTTCTGAAACAGAAATACTGTAAAGCTGAACACATGGGGAGAGATGAACCACCATGTTCAATGCTTGGCAATCTCACTAGGGACTCTAATATAAAGATTTTTTTTTTAACATTTACCTATCAGAAACTTACAAAACTTCAGAGCAGTCTCTTTTTTAATTTATTTTTTATTTGTTATTAAACTTTTTCCATAAATCATACACCATTTCAAAGCATCATACATCATTTCATACATCTTTCTCATCTCATATCTACTCTTCAACAAATGCTTGGCAAATATCCCCTGTGCTAGGCAGTGTGCTAGTCACAATACAAAGAGTCCAAAGAGACCAGCTCCATGCCCACACCAAGAATACATTCCGCTATTACTTCGAAGTCAAAACAAACATAAATAAGGGCAAAAATATTTGGCAAGTAGTGGTAAGTTTCAATCCAATATCTCAAGGGGAAAAATAACTAAAGAGGAGGCAGCAAGATCGCTTCCTGGTTAACGGTGCCTGACATCTGAGTCCCAAAACTAGGACTCCTATGATGGAAGAAAAGAATTGACTCCCACAAGTTGTCCTCTGACTTTAGCCTAAATTCTAGGACAAGTTCATGTGCATGCACACACACACACACACACACACACACACACATATTAATTAATTAATTAAAAATAAAGTACCTGAAGACTAAAGATTCAACAACATTGGTATGAAGCTTCTTCTAGGCATATTTTTAAATTATCCATAACATTAAACAAGTAATTACATGTACAAACCTACCAACAAAAAAACGAAGTTCTAAAAGGAGAGTATTTATGGATAGAAATATTTTCTAATATACTTTTAGATTGTCTCTATTTATCAAGTAAAATACTGACACTAAAGCGCAGAGGAAAGCTACTTCAAGAAGATGGAGATGAGTTAGAGGAGTCTGGGAAGGGATTCTCTAGTGCACACTGTCAGAACTGCCTTCGGTTCCTGGCTTCTGTCTCTGCAATGCCTAGTGGCCCTACTCCAAAATGTCTAGCAGTATTCTCTGACATTTTGTGACCCTCAAAGTGTACAGAACTGATTCAATGGGTCAGGGAATTCACATCTCTGCAAATAGTCCATCCCCAGTGACTCATGAAGCAGGACAGACACCCCAATGCCTTGGGCCTTAAATGGGATGATACCGGGGCTCCTACTCCCACAGTTCAGTGAACCTGAGTTCCTAGCAGTGGCCACTGGCCTAATGACATACTTCCAGTCCCATCTCACTTCCCTGTTTGCCCTGCCAGTGTTTCCTCAGATGGCTTCCCAAAGAAATTACTTGTACCCACATCAGAGTACAGCTATCCTATGTCATCTTCTGCAAGAATCCATCTGAAGAAATGCTTTTTGTCATCTATGACTCCCCACTTACCTCCCCTAAACTGAAATTTTTGTACAGCACCTCACCTACCTTAATTCCCTAAAGGTAAGTTCAGCACTCAGTCCCACCTGCTCCCATCTTGCAGGAAGAAGGCTCCCTCCCTTGCCCAGCGATCACTCCATCTGTCTCCAAGAGATACCCCCCCCAACTGTGCTTTTCCTTTCCCTCCTATGCAATCAGCTTGCCTGAGGACAACTAATACCCACAGGGAAGACGTTGACTCCATAGCTTTCTTCTACCTTAGGCCGGCTAATTAATGGATTCATCTATATCCAGTCTCCCAGCACCTAATCAGAGCTTTGTTAGCAGGTATTGAGACTACATCACTCACTCACTGTGTGACTTTGCTAAGTTTCAACACTTACTGATGCTGAAATTGCTTGTTACCTGTTTGTTTTTCTTATCACAAACTCAGAGAAAGAAAGCTTGAACACTGTGTGAAATGGTTCAGAATGGGATGAAATTGGAGACAAAGGAAAGAGCTCACAATACAACTTGAAATAGAGAGCCAGGCAGCCAGGCATAGCTGTGCACGCCTTTAATCCTAGCACTTGGGAGGCAGAGGCAGGCGGATCTTTGTGAGTTCAAGGCCAGCCTGGTCTACAGAGCAAGTTCCAGGCCAGCTGGGGCTACATGGAGACCCTGTCTCAAAAGACCAAAAAAAAAAAAAAAAAAAAAAAAGAAAAGAAATAGAGACAGAGAGGAAAGACATGGAGTTTCCAGCCTCGGAGCCACAGGGGACATCTGGAGGGTCAGTGAATTGCTGTATTGCTTTAGTTACACTCACAATTCAAGCTTCAACATCCTCACCTGTAATTGGGGAGAATAATAATACTCTCTGATAGTCACCGTGAATTTGTAACTGCCGTACTTGTGTAAAGCACCCAGCATGCCATTTTTCCTATGGAAAAAACACTTGGTGAATATGGATCCCGTCTTTCTCCCTTCTTGAAAAATCTGAAGAACTTGATACAAATCAGAGTATCTAAGTCTGCCTTATACTGCACTATTGCCTTGAACCACATTTATGTCTTCCCTGATGTGCACAGGCCATACGGTACATCATGTCACCTCTTAGCCCCAGAGTCAGAGCTGGCTCTCACTGACTCCTTACATTTCTAAGCTGATTGCTTTTCATGGAGTAAAACTGCAGTGTCATCTTACTGTTGTCAGTTTCCTCTCTGCTGTGACAATGAAATGTGAAGCCTGGTAGCACCCCAGCTTTCTGCATTGGTTCTGTCAGTTGTACACAATACTCGTAGATTAAATTTTAAAATTATGGGGTGGTCAAGACATCTCAGTGGGTAAAGGTGCTTGCCACCAAGCCTGACAATCAGAATTCAATCCCCAGAACCCACAAAGTATGAGAGAACTGACTCTTGCAAATTGTCCTCTGACTTGCACGTGAACGACACGTCACATGAGTGCTCGTGCATAATAGACACAAACACACAGACATAACATAGTAAATAAATTAAAAAGGGATAGAGATTATACTTAACAATCAACCCCCTAACCTAGGTGTCTGTCCCAAGGCCTATGAGAAATCAAGCTTCCAGAGAAATCAGAGAAAGAAACTGAGAAATTAGAAATCAGAGCAAAGAAAAATGGAGAAAGAAGCTGGTCTTTTTCTTCCAATAAACTGAATTTAGTAAATAATAAATACAGGCTGAAGAGATGGATCAGTAGTTAAGAACACTGGCTACTTTTACAGAGGACCCTGGTTCAATTTCCAGCACCCACACGGCAGCTAAAAACTATCTGTAACTCCAGTTCCAGGGGATCTGACACCCTCCTCTGACCTCTGAGGACATCACACGACACAGGTACTTACACATATGTAGATAATACACTCATACACATAAAATAAAAGTAATCAAATATTTTTATAATAAACTTAAGAATTAAAGTTGTAGGAAACATGTTTCCATTGAAATCCAAGCTTGCAAGAGTGATGCTGTTGAAGCAATACCATGATAATAACAGGGCAGTGAGCACAGTCCTCTTTCGAGTTCAGATGGGGAAACTGATGTCAGTATTCAGACTCTTTCCACCTACTTGGAGCTCTCCATATGGGAAATCTAAGGAGAGCTAGAAGAGGAAATGTCAAGAGTGGCGTCCCACGTCAGCCTCTACCTGCTACATAGCGACTGGGGTATTTGCCTCCCCAAGCCTATTGCCTAGTCTACATGGATCACTTCTGAGCTAGCTCTTGCTATAATGACTGCTGATCCCAAGGCTTTCCCCCTTAACATGACTTCCTCCCAACTTCAGAGTTAGCCTTTCTTTAGGCTTCCCACCAGGCCTGTTTTCTGGGTCCTGACAGCTGGGAAGGTAAGGTGCTGCCCTGTGGCATCAGCTACTAGACCATCCTGCCTGCTCCTCTGGAAATCTTCCCAGCCTCAGGGTGGCAGTTAGAAATGAGCCATGGTGGGAATATTTGCACTATGAAAAAAATCAGCAAATGGCAGAGAACAATTAGTATTATGTTTTTCTTCTATGAACAGTTATTCAGTTTACCAACACACCATTGCCCATGAGCCAAACCTACCAAGTTAAATTTCTCTGCTTGATCCAAGTTCAGCATCCAAACAACCTCCCAATGTCTCTACCATTATAAACTTCCTCTAAACAGACACAGAAACTCACAGACACACACAGACACACACAGACACACACACACACACACACACACACTCCTAAAAGATAGCAGGTTAAATGAGCAAGGAGAGGCCCTCTGTTAACCTCTGTAGACTCACAAGGCATAAGTGGTCAATCACTGGCAACGGATCAATCATATGGTGCTAGAAATATGAGATCTTACCTTGAAGATAGAAGAAAAGGGTTTTGGCTGAAAAAAAAAATGAACCCATAGGTGGCAGAGAGGTCAATCCTGTCGGTCTTCTGGGTGAGTAGAAACCCAGGGAAGGGGGTCCTGAGAGCCTATGTGTCTTTCAGTCATCTGTTGACTAAGCAAGTGTTTTACCCAGATTCCTTTGGGACTTGGGCTGAGATGAAACAAGAATAATGGGCCTGCAAACCTGTGTTCAATCTCTGAACCCAAGATCTACACAGTAGAAGGAGAGAATAGACTCCTTTAAGCTTTTCTCTGACATCTACACATACTCTTTAGTTGTGGTACTCACACAAATTCAGAAATATGATAAAATTTATTGAAAAAAATACATAGTGAAAAGAGGCTAGAGCCACAGTTCAGCAGTAGAGTGTGTGCCTACAATCTCCCAGGGAAATCCTGGGAATAAAAGAAAGAATCAGCCGGGCATGGTGGTGCACGCCTTTAATCCTAGCACTTGGGAGGCAGAGGCAGACGGATCTCTGTGAGTTTGAGGCCAGCCTGGTCTACAGAGCGAGCTCCAGGATAGCTGTGACTAAAGGGAGACCCTGTCTCAAAAATACCAAAATAAAAAGAAAGAATCATGGATTTTTGAGTAATATAAATGTTTTAGACAGGGCTCCCTTGTCTTCATTTTCTGTTTGCTTTTCATTTTCTAAAGAGATCTGCAGGATCTCACTCTCTTTCCCAGTCTCTAAACCCACAAAGAGGAAGATATTATGCAGAGGGAGACTTCCTGTAGTCTCAAGGATGGGTTTCATGGATGTTTCTCCATTTTCCTAAGAAAATGCATTTTACTCCAAAGCTTTAAGACAGTTGAAAGCAATCCAGGGGCTGTATCTCTGCTGTCCAGGCTGAAAGCCTATAACCCTGGGTGGCCACGACACACTAGCGTGAGATCAGAGTGAACGAAGGCTGTGAACACACAATACCCAGCAGACTCTGATGAGTTCGTGAAGAATCTTGAAAGGAAAGTATCCCAATTGTCTTTAAATTAAGTGTTGAATGTTTTAGATATATTGGTTTCAATGAAAACGGATAATAAAATCTTGGCCTAGGCAGATGAATTGGTGGTTAAGTTGCCTGCACGAGAGCATGAGAGCCTAGTTAAAATCCCTGGCACCAACATAAAATACTGGTTTTCAGAGACATGGGGATCCTGGGGTCTCACTGACTAGTGAGCCTTGCTGAAACGGAGAGGTCTAGGTTCAACGATAGATCCTGCCTCCAAAAATAGGGTGGAAAGCAACGGAGGCAGACACCTGACATCAACCTCTGGCCTCTCCATAGCCACAAGTGGCTGAGTAAACCTGCACACACATACACGCATACACCACACACGCATACACCACACACACACACACACACACACACACACACACACATCTTCTTTTTAGTTTTTTTTTCAATGTGGCTATGTTATATGCTAACTGTGTCTGTCAGGCTGTACTAGGATATGGACTCCAATTCCCACAAACAGCCCTTGACCTGTTCGGTCTTCATCTGGCAGGAAGGACCACTCTTCAGTAGCCTGCTCTGCTGTGAACGGCTCCATCTTTACATCTTCTCTGTTCCAAGTCTTAACCTTTGGAGCCGCAAGGAATATGTCAGTCTTCTTTCACCAGGCAGATATCTTGGGAAAACCTGGAGATTGCAACGACGCTCTCTAACACTGCAATCTTGCAGCCCCAAGTCTGCAGAGCATGCAGCTCAGGACATCAGCCCCCTCCTCCAGCTTCCTCTTCCAGCTCCAGGACTAAGAGATGCTTTGGAGCCAGGACAAGAGTTAAAACATTTACTGGACCTACAGGAGGAATCTTCTTTCTTGAGAAACTTCTTTTTAAATGTCCTATATATTTCTATTGTTGGACAATTAATTGGTACAGCAAGAAGGAGTGCCACTGTTTTGAATACCAAATGACTCTGAGGCCCCTGCCATGGGCTATGGCACACAGCCAGTTCCATGAAGCTTCACATTGAACAATGAGCAGAAAATATTATTCTCCCCATTTTATAAACCTGGAAACTAAGGCATGAAAACCTATCCCTTGCCCAAGGCCACACAATTAGGAAATGAATATTGCCTTTGCTTCTGTTTTGATAATCACTGCTACTTAATTTCTATTCGGACTTAACTTTATCTATTGTCAAGACAACTCTCTAAGGAACTTCTTGTATCAGTGTCACAGCCAGCCATGAAGCAGGACCAGGTAGGAGCTGTAGCTTGCAGGTGTTAGTTGTGGTTTGCAGGTGTTAGTTGTCTGATGGAAATGAAAGGAGATGAAGAACCAAAGTAGGTCTCAGAATAGAGCCATGACTGAAACTTCTCCCAAGGCCTTTCATGGAGTTCCAAGACATGGAGAGAGAGGCTCATTAGTGCCTTTGGCCGTCCAAAAAGCCCTGACTCCATTCCTAACGAGTCTCCATTCACCTTCAGACAGAAATCATATCCGACACTCTGGAGCAGCAGGCTTGCCTGGCTCCAACTCGACTCCCATCTGTCTGCCAGGTGGAGGTTTAGTGTGCATGTGTGTGTAAGGGGGAGGCACAGGTGCTCTCCCAGGTGTGCAAAGGACTCTCAGCATCGACCCCAAACAGGAAAGTGCACAAAGAGCCCCCATCTCAAAGCAGACTTACCCAACAGTTGAACAGCCACCGGGATGACAGAGATAAAAGCCAGGACTGGGGACAGCCTCATGGCCCAGACTAGTCTTTTCTTCAACTAATAGAGAAGACGGCAGGTGGGAAGGAAACCACGCAGGCAGGTCCCGGGGTTGCCCCTCTGCCTGGTCCAGGTTCAGAGAGCTGCCGGGCGGGCGAAAGGGAGGGCGAAGGAAGCCTTCCCTTTTAAAGGACTCCTGAATTTAGGAAAACCCTCCAATTAGGAGATATCCTGTCACATGACGGTGGTGAGAAAAACAGGAATTCAAAGTAACAACTTCGCATCAGTGAGCTAACTTCCTAGAAGGGCAGGCACGGGGGAAGGGAGGCACGTGTGGAGCAGAGGACTGATGGTAGGGTACTGGGACCTAGAGAAAAGTGAGGACCCAGCTGAGCGCAGGTGGCCCCTCCACAGAAGGTGGGAGCTGGGCAGGACCAGTGTGTGGCAATTACCTGGGCAGGAAAACTGGGGCTCCCCGGGAGGGGGCTGGGACAGCTCTCTTAGCATGCAGCCTCAGCTCTATAGGGGCTGAAAGGGACAGAAAGTTTTCCTTAAGGATTAAAACTTATCTCACCAAGGGGCTGGAGAGATGGCTAAGCGGTTAAGAGCACTGACTGCTTTTGTAAAGGAGCCGGGTTCAATTCCCAGCACCCACATGGCGGCTGAGAACCGTCTTTAACTCCAGTTCCAGGGGAATCCGATGCCCTCTTCTGACTTCCACGGCACACCAACCTACATGCAGACAGTACACTCATACACATAAAAAATAATAAATAAAAATTTAAAAAGAAAAAGAAAGGGGTTTTATAAAAAAAAAAAACTTATCTCACCATCCTCTGTAGTAAGGGCTTAGTCTCCATCTCCCCTCCCCCGCCCTTCTCCCATTTAAAAAGAATTAAAAGATGGTTTATATAGAGGTTTGTTCCTCTAGCTGGAAGAAATAGATGGGATCTTAGTGAGGTCAGGAGAAAGAAAGTCTTGGAAACCTTTCTCTAGAAAACAGCTTTGCAAGGTCTCAGTGCCCAGCCCCCATCATCATAGTCTTCTTTACATTTGAAGGGAGAGGGCCTCTTGCTAGAAAAAGAAATTTGGTTTGCAGCCATAGGGTGTCTACTGAGTTCATGAAGATGAAATTCTGTCTTAAAATAATGTTATGAGTATTTACTAAGCACCATACTACCCAGCCAAACGTTGATTTTTTTATTTTTATTTTCAGAAATACATCATGAATTAAGAACGTTTTGAAATGGGTACTAGTGATTAGGTCAACAGAGAGGACCTGAAACTGGACAGTGGGAAATGTCTGTGATTCAAACAGAAGCTTCTGGAAGCAAGGTGTGATGGTGCAGGCCTTTAATCCCAACACGTGGGAGGCAGAAGTGAGAGAATCTGTGAATTCAAGGCCAACCTGGTCTTCATAGTGAGTTCCAGGCCAGCTGGGGCTACAGGAAGATCCTGTCTCAAAAAGACAAAAAATAAATAAAAATAAAAAAAATAATAAAAAGCTTCTGCAGACACTGGAGTTTGGATATTTTAAGTGAATATCCTCTCCAGGATAGCTGGGACTAATCCTATCTTAAAATGAAAGCTCTAGGATTCGCCAGCTCTGTGGTAAACACACACACACGTTACTTCCTAATATTTTGTCTCATATTAGTTTTTCTCTTTAACAACCTAAAATTAAGATTATTCTGACAAAGAGATACAGCACAGAGAATCAATTGCTCTTTTTCACTTAGCCAAGGCTTATCTGACAAACAAAATTCTTACAAAACTAGTGAAACAAAAATGATTCATTCTCTCACACTGTGTAACTGATTTATCATGAAGCAGAGAGAGACAATCTTGCTTTGTACCTCAGGCTAGCTTTGAACTCTTTGATCCTCCGTTGTCAGCTTCCTAAGTGATTACAGGCGTACCCCACCATATGTACGCCTCAAAAATGTTTTCATTGAATTACATTTAAAGTAAGTCATGTATCTTTCAAAGACTTTTGCTTTATTTAGATCTATGTTGATTCCAAATGGAAATACAGTTTAATTTTACTATATATATGTGTATATATATATAGCTTTATAGTCATGTTTTTAGTAATTTTACACATATCCTATTATTTACAGACAAGTGTACCTCTCACCACTCATTGAAGAGGCTTCTTTTTGCAACAGATGGAGACTATTACAGAGTTCCAAAACTGGTCAAATGAAGAAAATAAGTATCTGTGAGATACCCAGCCCTCTGTGACATACTACAATGCAACATCTACGCCTAAGGCTTTGGAAACAGCAGGAGTAAGAAAGAATATTAATGCATCTTCCAACTCTCACCGTGGAAGCTTTCTCACACAACAGATGTGATCAACCCAGAAAGCCACTGAAGTACAGAGAATAAGAGACCACAGAGTGATTATCCCTCAATAAGACACCCTGTATCAAACCCCTGCCATCCAAGGCTCAGGGACAATTGGGAAAGGAAGGGGGCGGGGGTGGGGAGATTGTAGAGCTCAAAGTGGTAAATGATCATAAGGAAATTGAGTTTTCCGGAAAGCTGGTCAGTTACACATTTTAACTCACAGCAATAGTAACAGCATGCAAAGAAAGACTCAGCCAAGCTCAAGCCAAACAAAACCCCAGCACAGAAATGGGGAAAAGAGGGAAGAAGCCAAAACCTTAGTTAAGGAACTATTGGCAATCAATAACTACTGGGAGAAGAGTTGGTTTTCTTTAAGCGTGTGACAATAGATAGGTTAACTGGGCAGGCTCCACTAGATGACCACACACCAAAGTACATTTGGGAGCACAAACTTGGCTGGATAGGCCCTAACATATGTGGCAGAGTACATGAAATCCAGTGGGGGGGGGTAGAAAGGGTACTGATAGTGAAGAGGGTCTAAATATGATCAAAATATAGTGTATGAAATTTGCAAGAATTCAATAAAAATAAAAAAGAAAGCAATTGCCACTTTACATTTGGGTGTCTACCTCCTGCAGCATGACCTGTTGCAGACATTACTGCTTCCTTATCAAATGGTCTTGGCACCTTGTCAAAAGTCAGTTGGAGCCAGGTGTGGTGGCACACGCCTTTAGTCCTAGCACTTAGGAGGCAAGATGGCAGACAGATCTTTGTGAGTTCAGGCCCACCCTGGACTACAAAGTGAGTTCCCAGGACAGCTGTGGCTACAGGAGACCGTCTGTCTCCAAAAGACCCCCCCAAAAAAAAAATTCAGTTGGCCAGTTGTCAGTTTATGTTAGATAAATTCTTAACCAACACTGGGAGTCAACATTAAGCCTCTTGTTTATTCAGTTAAAAATTATTACTCTGGCAAATTTTATATTTTTAAAAATCTAAACCTTGCCATTGTCTTTACATATTTGAATTTTTTAGTTCTGTTTTTTTTTAATGGTAGTTATTTTACCTAGTTCTTCTTCAAGCTAAAATAAAAAGAAATCCTCATATTTAATTGCTAAACAATTTCATTTCCTCCTTTGACCTTCGAAAACACCAACCACTACTACGCACCCACTGGATTCCATATAAGATGAATTCAGTGTCTGCTTTACTTTGAAATAGTTCTGAGAAAATTAGCACAATAAATTTTCTGGTAACCTGTTACAGACATGTTTTTGAGAAGTCGAGTGTTCACTCCCAGACTCTCACAAGAATGTAAGCGCTGTGTCAATGCTAGTGACACATTTTTTTTAAATTAGTTTTGTATTGATGCTTTGTGCATTTCATACATTTTTTCCCCAGTTCAGTTCAAGGCTTATTTCGCTTTCCCTCCCCCCCCCACCCCCACCAAACTCCAGTCCCAGATCATGCATTCGCCATAACTGTCCTGCAATCTTTCTCTCAGTTTTTTTTTTTTCATTTTTAGCTATAAGTGATAATCCATGAGTACAAGCATCCTTCATGCAAAACCTATCTGCAGGCTGTTGTGCCCAAACACCTACAGCCCCACCATCCAGTGGGGGGTGACAGGTTGTTTGTTCAATCAAGTTGATCAAATGAGTGTCCAGACTACATTGCTGTAGTTTCACCATTCACCCCAATCGCAGCCCTTACATTCTACCACGCCCCCTCTTCCGCAGGTTGTTCCCTAGGCTTAGAAAAGGGGCACAGGTGGATGAGAGGTAAAACAGTCCACTCTCTATGGAGCTGTTGACTTGGACTCTGGTCAATTCTGGCTGTTTCCTTTCATGGGCTGACAGTTTGTCCAGGAATAACCTTTCGATCCTACTAATGAACATTTTAAAAAATGTTTCCCAGTGTATTTAAGTGCAGTGGTATCCCAGTACTTGATAGGTAGAAGCAGATGGATCTCTGGGTGATCAAGGACAATCCTGTCTATATAGTGATTTCCAGACAGCCAAGACCATATAGTGGCCACATAGTTTTGAGATCAACTCTGTCTCAAAACCAAAAAAATTCTCAGTGCATAAGATTTATGAGCGTAGTGTGTACTATTACATCTGTAATAGTATTATGACTAAAAATGCACAAACCTGAACAGTAACATGTTTATTGTCAAAAATGGATAATGACCATGTGAGCCTTCAGAGAGATAGAGTCCATACACAGCAGAAGGTCTGGCACCTGGCATCCCTGGTGATGGGTGCCCATTGATCAGAGTGGTAGGTGTTTGTCTTAGTTTCTGTTTCATTGTTGTGACAAAATAACAGACAAAAGCATCTTATAGACAAAGGGTTTGCTTGGTGCTCATAGTTTGACAGAAAAGTCCAACATGGGAGGGAAGTCAAGGCAATAGGACTGTGATAGCTGCTCCCATTGCATCTGCAGTGAGGAAGCAGAGAGAGATGAATGCTTGTGTTCAGCTCACTGTGGTGCTGCCCACATTTAGGATGAATATTCCTGCTTAGTTAACCCAGTCTGGAAACCCCGTCACACAGGGGCTTATTTCCTCGGCAATTCTAGATCCTGTCAAGTGGATAATCAGTATTAATCATCACAGGGCTAAAGGCTGGGATGACTGTGACAATCCTTAAAATAAGACAATGAGGTTTGCCGAATTAACTGACTCTTAGCACAAAAAGCACATACTATTGGGAATGTGGCACCAACTGGTGTGTTCATTGCAGTAATCTCAGCTTGTGATTAGCACCAGGGAGGCTGAGGCATTAGGGGCACAATTTCAAAGCCACCACAGACTATGTAGTGAGACCCCCTGTCCCCAAAACAAAAATGAAAGGCCACTGTAGTAGCTCACCTTTAATCCCAGCCATAGGGAGACAGAGGCAGGTGGATCTCGCAGAGATCCAAGCCAGCCTGATCCACATAGTAACTTCCAGGGCAGCTGGAACTAGATAGAATGGTCTTGTCCAAAAAAAAGACATACTTTGGGAGGACGTGGTCTCACTATGGCTCCAGCTGCTGTGGATGCAGCGGGGCTCAATTCCACAGACATCCATGTGCTGCCTTTCGAGTGATGGGGTGAAAGGTGTGCACCCCCAAGCTTAATAAAGGCAGCTTGTAAAGGCTTCAGAAGAATCTGTGGACTCTGAGTGTGGTCCAGGGTTAATTTCAGGTTAGATCTGCAAGTGTTTGGGAAGCTCCACATCCACCAGTGGCTTCCACAGAAGTTGTAGATCCGGGACAGGGGACAGGGACCGGGAGTGGGGGTGGGGCAGCTCTGACTCTGAGTAAGGCCCACATACATGTGAAGAGTTCCACCACTCACAGGGAACACTCCAGACCAGCCTAGCTGATATAGGAAATACCAGATCCCTGACCCTCAGAGGAAAACTCCAGCTAGAACCTCAGCCCTAAGTATCAGTTCCACAGAGGGAAAAGAGGGAAAGGATACCTCAGACCTACTAGAACTTAGACCTCTATGAACAGTACAAATGCTACCACTGAAAGAATTAAAAACTGATAAGAATTTTAAAAATAAATAGTAAAAAGAAAGAAAGAAAAACTCAACCAATGAACTAACTCCAGATGCACAAGTCCTAGCACATAAACAGAAACATGAAAAACCAAGACAGCCTGTATTCTCCATGAATCACTAATCCCATTATAATGGTACCTATTGAAAACGAAGGAAGCAGCAAAGAATTCCAAAGAATAAAGATAAATATGTTCAAACAATTCAAAGACATGAATATACTACGAGAACAAAACAAAGAGATAAATAAAATGAGACACTCAATCCAGACATGAAAATAGAAATAGAATTGCTAAAGAAAACACAAAGTGAAATGATGTTGGAAATGAAAAAACCTCATTAAGCCAAATAAGAACCTCAGTGGAAAGATTCATTATCAGCTGATCAAGTAGAAAAGAGAGAATCACAATGGGAGACAAGGTAGAAGACCTGGATATCTTAGTTAAGGTGAAGAAAGAAGAAAGAAAGAAAGAAAGAAAGAAAGAAAGAAAGAAAGAAAGGAAGGAAGGAAGGAAGGAAGGAAGGAAGGAAGGAAGGAAGGAAGGAAGGAAGG
>VZQC01007630.1:1021217-1035322 GCA_009823505.1 Rhizomys pruinosus
TCAACATCACTAATCATTAAGGAAATGCAAATCAAAACCACTTTAAGATATCATCTTACTCCAATAAGACTGGCTAGGATCAAGAAAACAAATGATACCAAGTGCTGGAGAGGTTGTGGGGAAAGGGGAACACTCATCCACTGCTGGTGGGAATGTAAACTCATCCAGCCACTATGGAAAGCAGTGTGGAGAACCCTTAAAAGACTCAAAATGAGTCTACCACCTGACCCGCTCATGCCACTCCTGGGTACATACCCACAAGACTCATCCTACGAAGATACATGAACAGCCATGTTCATTGCAGCTCTCTTCACAATAGCAAAGAGCTGGAACCAACCCAAGTGCTCCTCAACCAATGAGTGGATAGAGAAAATGTGGTACATCTACACAATAGAGTTCTATGCAGCAGTAAAGAAAGATGACATCATGAACTTTGAAGGTAAATGGATGGAATTAGAAGATATCATGCTAAGTGAGGTAACACAGTCCCAGAAGAAGAAAAAAAAAACAAGCAATGAATGATATCCCTAATTTGTGGATGCTAGCATCAAATGACATGATTTTAGTATGTGTGACATATAAATGCATATGTTGAAACAATATGGATTGGAGGGAATAACAACAACAAAAGAACTGGGACAGGGAACTGACTGAAGCAGTAGATTCTTCCCTCAGCCCCCCCAAAAAAATAATCTTCTGCTTTGGAAAACTTTGAAAAGACTCAGAAGGGGAAACAGGACATGTAAGGCAGACTGCATGAACTTGGGAGGGGTGGGGGGCAGGGAGGGGGAAATGAGTCTGGATTGAACTGAGAAGAGATGTAGGAAATGCACAAAAGGTCAATAAAAGATTAAAAAAAGAAAATGATTGGCAAAAAATTTTCCAGCTATGATGTTGGAAAGAGTAACCCGTATGCTCTTGCAGTTCATGGAAATTGGTGCCATCACCATGGAGCTAGTGTGGAAGAGCCTTAAAAAGCTAAACATACAAAATTCCATGTGCTCCAGCGAGTGGAATCTAAGCATACCACAGAATTACTTGTATAATCCATGTTTGTTACAGTGCTACTAGTAATAGCAAATGCTACAATCTGACTAGCTCTTTCTCAACTTGGAGATGAATAAAGAAAATGTGTTATATGTACACAATGGGATTTTATTTAGCTATAAAGAAGATAGCTTTTGTGTTTTGAAGCCTAAATTAAATGGCTATCCATGGTTAGATTTATCTATCAATTTTTATATATGGTGCATTTTCTGATAAAGAAATAATTTTGTTACATTTTAAAATTAAAATAGAAAATAATCATAAATTTTCCTTGTGGTTGCACAAAATCACAAAAAAAAAAAAATACAGACACATGGGCTAATTTCCAGAAACAAATGAATATATGGCACAGTCCAATCATAGATGGATTTTTTTTGAGGCAGGATCTCACTATATAGCCCTGACTGGCCTGGAACTGGCTATGTAGACCAGGCTGGCTTTGAACTCACAAAGATCCACCTGCCTCTGCCTCCCAAGTGCTGGGGTTAAAAGAGAGTACCACCATGTTTAGCATATGTGTATTTTTAAAATTTATTTTTAGTATTTATTTTGTTTGTTGTTGTTTTGGGTTTTGAGACAGGGTCTCCCTGTACCCCCAGCTGGCCTGGAACTCACTATGTAAACCAGGCTGGCCTTGAACTCAGAGTTCTGCCTGCCTCTGCCTTCTGCGTGCTAGGATTAAAGACATGTGCTATCATGCCTGGCTTATTTTTATTTTATGTGTACAAGTATATTGCTTTCATCTAGGTAGGTGCACCCATGTTGTGCAATGCTCATGGAGGTCAGAAGAAGGTGTCGGATCTCCTGGAATTGGAGTAACAGTAGTTAGCCTCCATGGGGTACTGGAAATCAAACCCAGGTCCTCTACAAGAGCAGTCAGGGCTCTTAACCTCTGAGCCATCTCTCCAGCCCCAGCTTATGTGTACTTTTGATGTGCCTTTTAAAAACAAACTTTATATGAAGCTGACATATAATGAAGACATGATTATCATTTGGCTCCAGATTTTATTTTTAATGAAACATACTGTCTATTACATATCTGCCATATACACATTTTGACAGGAGAAAGTAAACTATTTATTAGGAAACATAATACCATAATAACAACAACCATTAGAAACAATAAGAATTACAATATAATTTTAGAAACATGTTTAATCACACAGTGTAGAACTATCAACATTATATCAATATAATTTTTGTATTAAATACCATCAATTTGAACTTTATAAACATGTGTACATTCAATTAAGTTAGATACTCAGTTCTTTTCCTTCATACATAATCTGTCATACATGCCTTCATTATTTGTATAAAATGTTTCCACTTACTCAAACATCAGGCATATCTATACTCAAATGTTAGGTACAAAATGCACTCTAAGCTCAGGAAACACTTTAGAGTTTAATGAGTACTGTTAATTCTAAATTGCAGTATAAAGAAAAATAGGTGTTTATGTAATGGAGTTTCATATTTAGGAATATTATAAATCAATCACTTGGTTATAGACATTTATTAATTTTAAAAGACCATGAAGGAATTAGAAATTCTTTATATGACATTTTCAATTTAGAGGTATTATGAGGACTTCTAGGATTCACAAGTGACTTTCTATGGTACGAAATGACACCCTCTCAAGCTCCCCAGCAAGGGATTTACAGGTTAGTGAAGAACCAAGAAAAGTAAACATATAATGAAAATCTTTCCCCAAAAAAGTACAGAATGGAGGTATGGGTTACTGGGAGATTGCTTACCTAGACCTAGTGAGGCCCTGCATTTAATCTTCAGCAATGCAAAAAATAAAAGAAAAGTTTATAAAGTCCCTGTGCTAGGCAGAATGGCACATGCCTTTAATCCTAGCTTTGGGGAAGTAGAGGCAGCAGGATCATGAGTTCAAGACCAGTGTAAGCTACATAGTGAGTTCAGAGCAGCCTGGGCTGCATAATGAGACCCTGACTCTAAAGCAACAAACAGACAAGGTCTGGGTTATACGCGAATTCATAGAAGGTCTATGCAAATGTTGGAAGTTTTAATTCTCACATTCACTTTAATCTGTATATTTAGAAGATTCATCACTTTTGATCACAGTAGTAATAAGCTGTCATCTGAGGTAAACTTAGGATTTTACATATTGCTCTTCACAAATGCAAGGTTTAAATTATTGTTTCCAGATGGTGGGCAAGTATACAAACAAAAACAAAAACAAACAAAACCCAGGAACATACTGTAATGCACTCAGCTACCTGTTTCTCAAGGATGTGGCTCTATTAAATGCTTATCCTTTATCAACCTCTTATTGTTAGCCAGACACTGTATTGAAAGCATTCCTTATCCTATAATCATCTCAACTCTATTAAAGAAGTCCTAGCATTATATCAGTCATTTATGGGTAGCAACTGTGGCCCACAGTGGTCAAAGAACTTGTCTTGCAACATAGAGCCAGTGAACAAGCTCTTAAAAACGAGAACTCTGGCAGCGTAAGAACAGCCATGCAGAGTGGAAGGAGGCTGGAGGATCCTGTGCAGAGTACAGAAGCACTCAAGGTCATTCATGTATTTATTGCTAAGCTGTTTGTTCCCATAGATGATGCAGGAGACAGGTTACATGAGTCATTACTGTGAGGAGGTAATCCTCTCACAAATCCCTCTCATCAAATGGGGAAACTCTGCTGTGAATATGCTACCAGAGCAATGCAGGAAATTTTCCTGATTGTGTATATGATCATTTTAAAGCATTAAGAAATCCATGGCATCACTGGGCATGTTGGTGGGCCACGCCTTTAATCCTAGCACTTGGGAGGCAGAGGCAGACGGATCTCTGTGAGTTCAAGGTCAGCCTGGTCTACAGAGTGAGCTCCAGGACAGCTGGGACTAAAGGTAGACCCTGTCTCAAAAAGACCAAAAAGAAAAGAAGGAAGGAAGGAAGGAAGGAAGGAAGAAGGAAGGAAGGAAGGAACCCATGGCACAGTACAACACAGGACACTTTGCCATTATTTTAATTGAAACTATCATATTAATATGGCTTGTTCTTGATTATTATCATGGTATCAAATTCCACAGGTGATACATTCTTATACTTTGTCTTCGGTTTATAGTTCCATTCCTATTATAAAACTTTAAGAATTATGATGTACCTTGGCTCTATTATACTAAGCAACTCTTGTCAATACTGCAATACTAGCCAATAAAGCTTTAACTAGCTCTGCCCAGAGTTAGCCAGAGTTAATATCTGTTACAGTCCATTGTTTTTCATTCTGCAATCAGTAAATGAAATAAAGTCCCTTGCTACTTGCTATAACAGAGTAACAATGGATTTCCAAGGCTGGGGTTGTAGCTCATTTATAGAATACTAACCTAAGGCCCTGGGTTCAGTTCCCAGCACAGAAAACAAAAACCACACACACACACACACACACACAGAGAGAGAGAGAGAGAGAGAGAGAGAGAGAGAGAGAGAGAGAGAGAGACAGAGAGAGAATGTAATATTTTTTTTTTTGGTCTTTTCGAGACAGGGTCTCCCTGGAGCCCAAGCTGTCCTGGAACTCACTCTGTAGACCAGGCTGGCCTTGAACTCACAAAGATTCGCCTGCCTCTGCCTCTCAAGTGCTAGGATTAAAGGCGTGCGCCACCACACCCGGCGAGAATGTAATATGTTTTTAAGTTGACCCTAAAACTAGTTTTCAGATTTTCAAACTCTAAAATGTATTCAGTAACTTCAAGTATTATTTCCTAAAGCAAATTTTAATTACTCCTACCAATGTTCTTTAATCTGTACAAGTGATAAAAGTATCACCCTTGATCTAGCTTACAGGATATGTAAGCTCCCATTGTTTAACAAGGCTTTGATTAAAGAGTAATTTTTGCAAAAAGTACACTATACATGAATAAAATTAACTAATGTTTTTCAAAGCCCATTGGATCCAACTCGTAAAAATATAACTTTGATTAAATTTAGCACCATTTCTATTTGTAAAAAATGACATGCCAATTATGAAAATGGTTAATTGTCTATAACCTACTCTTCATTTCATTATGCAGTGCAAACACTTGCATCCCAGAACAACTTTGCTTCTGTGTGTATGCTCATGAGGAGGTCCTTTACTCTCTTAACATTTTCCTTTTAAAATGGAGATGTTTCAAAGGCAGCAAAAGGTCTGAATCTGGTTAAATAATTGAAGTAAATATAAGAGGTCGTCACTAGCACATTTTTACAAAGTCCCAGTACAGGTGTGATAGTTCCTAAGGCAATGATTAGACTAAATCTAACGAAAATAAAGGGTAAATCCTGCAGCAGGATGCCCATGGAGTGGAGAAGAGGGTTTTTAGGAGTGAAGACCATTCGCAGGAGAGAAATGAAACTGAATATATAGACTGGGTACAGCCAGCCTGACTTGTACACAGAGGGATGACCAGACACACGCAGCATCTCTACAGTGTCTGACCACATCAGAAAACTCCACAGGAACAGCTCAGCCCGGACATCTTGCCGAGACATGGCTCCCAGGATGCCAGAGTGAAAGGAGGGTTCCAGAGGTTCTACCACCACTGGAACGTTGTGCTGTGGTCTGGATATCACGGCAGGCTTGGCTGCCTGAAGAGCCGCTGGGCTTTCCTCACCTGGTACCACTTGTGCTGTCACAGTTTTGATCTGCTGCAAAGAGGTTGTTTGGATGTAATTATCTTCATTACCTGGAATACAATGATTGATTTGCATTTTAAGCTTTTTTAGAAAAATGTTTAATTTAAATGTTACTACACTTGGTTTGGTGGAGCACTACTGTAATCCTAGGACCAGGGGACTGAGGCAAGAGGATGGCTAGCCTAGGCTACATAATAACACTGTCACAAGAACAAACTAGCAGAAAGCTAACTAACTAGCTAGCGAGCTATCTAGCTAAATAAATAAATAAATAAATAAATAAATAAATAAATAAATAAATAAATATAAGCAAAGCAGGCAAAATGGCTCAGTACCTTTGCTTTTGCTCTCACCACTCAAGCTTAATGACCTGAGTTCAATACCCAGAATTCCCTGTGAAAAGAATGAACTTAGGCTTAAAACCAAATCCACATGCTCACTTCGGCACATGTACACCTGCAAGCATACATCACATACACACACCACATAATAAAATAAAATTTATACATAAATAAATGTTATTAAAATGGAAAATCCAAAATGCAATTTTCAAGTAAAATTCTAAGTATTTATCATGTGGAAAATAACAATGAATTGACATACTGAAAAAGGTCAAAAGAGGGGTTCGTGGCACCTTGGCATCTTCTTCCTGGATCTAGATCTAAGGTCGTTTTCAATCTTGGAAACTGAGACCCATGAGATTAAATTCAAATACAGAGTCTTGGCAGAGCTGGAACGCTCACATCAGCATGTTCAGACTGCTTGACTCCAACGAATGAACTTAACTTTATGGCTGCTATTATCTGTGCAGATGCACGGTACTGTGTGCTAATTATAAAACACGGCAATACCATAAAGTCAGATGAATGGAAAAGTCATCAATCCAAGCTATTTTTGTTGGTAGTAGTGGTGTTTCTGGGGTGCTGGAATTGAACCCTAGGCTTTTCACATACTAGGAAACTTTTCTGCCACTGAGCTGTACCTCCAGCTTCAGGCTGGCTTTGAACACATGGTCCTTCTGCCTTAGCCTCTCAAGTGCTGTGGTTAAACATATAGAGGTATGTAATATCACACCTAGCTCTGCTGATGTGGTTTTTATGTATGAAAGATACAGCAATTCTTCATGTGTGTGTGTGTGTGTGTGTGTGTGTGTATGTGTGTGTGTGTGGTGTGTGTGTATACTTGTATGCATAAGGGCATAGATGTATGAACGCCAGAGGTCAACTCTGGGTGCTGTTCCTCAGAGCCATCCACCTTGTTTGTTGATACAGGGTTTCTCACTGGGACCTAGGGATCACTGGTTAGGCAAGGCTAGCTGGGCAGGGATACCAGGGATCTGCCTGTCTCCATCCCCCACTGTTATGTTAACAAGTGCTTGCCACCACATGCAGCCTTGTATATGGACTCTGGGGCTCCAGTACTCATGTTTGAATGGAAAGCCCTTTACTGACTGAGCTATCTTTCCTAGCCCCTTATACTCTTTTCAAACATTTAGCCACTTAAACACCTTTTCTGTTGTGAAGATTTTATCAACCTGGACACGTTTGCTGAGAGAACATGCTGAGTGGCCCTGTCACCTGACAAGAGGAAAGAAAGCAAAGGAATGTTGGTGGAATCACTCCAAAGGTCAAAAGACAAAGTCAATAAAAACCTGTTGGACTATATTGGACTAAAGTGAAAACATTTTGAAATAAAATTTGATTCATGACTAATAAAATGTTTAGTTACTATACAGACAATAATGTTTATAAGAGGGACTACAGAGATGACTCGGTGGGTAGAAGCACTGGCTGCTCTTGCAGACGACCTGGTTTCAGTTCCCAGCACCCACCTGGCAGCTAACAACTGTCCGTAACTCCAGTTCCAGGAGATCTGAAACCCTCTTCTGACCTCTGAGGGCATGACACAGGTGCACTTACACACATTCAGGCAATACACTCATACACATAAAATAAAAATATATATTCTTAAGAAAAGAATGCAATGAACTTCTGTGGTTTTCTCATACAACTACTTTAATTTTTAAGCTTAAATTGAGCATTTTTATAAACAACAAAAATTAAGTTAATTTGAATTTTCCTTTTTGTCTGGGAAGATGTACTCGATATGCTGTGTACTTGTTTGCATGTGTGCCTGTGTTTGCAAATGCACATGTGTGTGATGGCCAGAGGTCCACTGCGGGTGTCTTGCTTCAATTGCTGTCCACCCTATTTTTTTATTAAAGGACCCTCACTGAGCCATCGACTTGGCTGGGCTGTCTAATGGGCTTCGGGCATCTGCTTGTTTCTATCTCCTTCCCCACCACCTACCACCAGTACGTGAATTACAGACTCTATGCCTGGCTTTTATTTGAAGCTGGGGATATAAACTCGGGTCCTTAGTTTGCACAGCACACACTTCACTGTGTGCTTTAGCCCTGACTATCCATATTTTTTTTTTTTTGTATGTGTATGAATGTATTGTCTGCATGCAGGTCTGTGCACCCGTGTCGTGCAATGCCGCGGAGTTCAGAAGAGGGTCTCGGATTCCCCTGGAACTGGAGTTCTCCTGGAATTGGAGTTACAGACGGTTCTTAGCCGCCATGTGGGTGCTGGGGATCGAACCCGGGTCCTCTGCAAGAGCGTCGGTGCTCTTAACCGCTAGGCTATCTCTCCAGCCCCGACTATCCATATTCTTACTCCTGGAATGCATCATCTGTAAGAACACCGCAGCACAGTCCCTTAGGAACCTCTTTACCCATGTTAGAAGTTACAGTGGCTTCAATGGATATCATTTTCACAACACTATGTAAAATAGACAATTTAATTATATAACTGATATTGCTTCACGCTATAACATCATCTTTTAAACTATTTTTAAAATTTATTTTTATTTTATGCATATGAGTGTATTGCCTACATGTATATAAGTGAACCTGTGTCATGCGATGTCCAAGGAGATCAGAAGAATGGCATTGGATCCCCTAGAACTGGAGTTATGGATGGTTGTTAGCCACCCTGTGGATGCTGAGAATCGAACCTGGATCCTCTGCAAGAGCAGCCAGTGCTATTAACTACTGAGCCATCTCTCCAGCCCCAGTAAAATCATCTTTTTAAAAAAGCCTCAGATGTTCACCTGTATTTTTCACTTGTCTTTAAAGAGTTCAATAGAGAGGAGCTGGAGAAATGGCGCTCTGAGGAAGTGATAAAGTGCTCGCTGTGAAAACATGAGATTCTAAGTTTTTTCCTAACACCCATGTAAAAGCCTGGGCATGGGCTTGCAATCCCAGTGCTGGGGAGGTGTAGACAAAGTTCTAGGGAGGTGTACACAAGCAGATCACAGAAGCTTGATGGCAGGCTAGCCCAGCCTAACTGGCAAGATCCAGGCCAGTAAGATAACTTGTCTCAAAAATAAGGTGGACAGTTTCTGAGGAATGACATCCAAGTTTGGCCTCTGGCCTCTACATGCATGTGTACACACACACACACACACACACATTCTTGGAGTATGTCACAGCCTAGAGAATGCTTTATGGGACACTTAATGGACAAAGTTGTGTGAATGAAAAACCAAATCCTGGAAGTGTGGTAAGGGCAGGGGGAAGGGGAGAATAAGACAAGGAAATAGGATATATGTGACGTGAAAACTGAATGGGGGCCTATTTGAGAGGTGATAGGACCAGCAGGAGAGGGAAAGGGAGGCCAGAGAAAGCTAGGAAATAAGAACAAAGCACATTAATAAAAAAAGGAAAAGAGAAAAACCCAACTTTTTGCCGGCATTGAGAACGCAGTGCGTCATGACATCTTGAGTACTGATTGCAAACTCAACACTGCTTCAAGGCCAGGAAGTGGCATTCCAGGAAGTGACACATTAATAGGTTCTAAATGGTCACTGAGTGTCGTAACATCCATGAAGAAGAAGTTCTTGTCAGAACATCGAATTCTTAGCTTGTGTTTGGTTTTTGATGAGATACCAGATCTAGTCCATGTACATTCGATGTTAGGGCTGGGAACGTTGAGTGTCCCCATGGCTCAGTGGAGACCAGTTTAGCTTTGGGAGCTCAGGAAGTCCATTGTCCTGATTTCCTTTGAGAAGCACTAAAACTATGGAGCATAAATCTCCAGTGGCATCCTCAGGGGCAGAGGAGACGTGAAGAAGCAAAGGAACATTGAGATCACTGGAGTAATCGGCCACTGTCAGCAAGCAGCAGAAGCGCTGCACATTCAGCACATGGACCCAGCACTAACTTCACGCTGCTTGCATTTCTTCTTCTTGTGAGGATTCTCTTCTTTGCCGTTGGTTACTATTTGCTCCATTTGAGTAAAACAATACATATCTCAGCAAAACACACAAAAGATAGAAGCTTAGAGAGCAGAATCCACTCTCATCCTGAGAGGCTCATAGTACCCGGAGCCTATTGAAAACCATGGGCAATCTCTGTACTGCCTCATACTTGTGTCTGTTGCTAAGGCAGCTTTTTTTTACTGGACTAAATAAATAATGTTAAAGCACTGTTTCTGATGACTGGTAGGTGTTTCCACAGGTGAGCCTTTCCTATTTCGCCTTACCTTATTCACCATTGACTTCTGTTGATTTGCGTCTACTTCTAACTTATTTTCCCAAAACTTTGTGATCATTTACATGGAGAAAATAGGAAAGGAAGAAATGATTCAGCATAACAAATTAGTACTGAGGCAGTGTCAGATGACATTTATCCCACTTGCCAAGACAATGAGAAAGCCCTAAGTTATTCTAATAGCATGAAGTAGGAGGATTGATTGTGAGGAAAGAAACCTGAAAATCCAGGAATGAGGTATATACTAAAATTCACACATTAGATTCCCAGCTGCCTGCTCTGATCAGATGATATTAAAGTGCTGCACAATGGCTAGGCATGATGGTACACACGGCAGTAACCCAGCACTTGGGAGGCTGAGACAGGAGGATCACCAGGAATTCAAAAACAGCTTACATAGCAAAGGCTACATAGCATGGCTCTGTCTCAAAAGCTAAAAATATTAACCAAGCATAACTGTTACACCACACCTAAGTTGTAAAGCAAACAGCCTTGAAATAGACCCCATCTTAATGATGCCAAATCCCCTGTATTCACAACAAAAGGAATGATGGTGATGGCATTTNACCAGCAGGAGAGGGAAAGGGAGGCCAGAGAAAGCTAGGAAATAAGAACAAAGCACATTAATAAAAAAAGGAAAAGAGAAAAACCCAACTTTTTGCCGGCATTGAGAACGCAGTGCGTCATGACATCTTGAGTACTGATTGCAAACTCAACACTGCTTCAAGGCCAGGAAGTGGCATTCCAGGAAGTGACACATTAATAGGTTCTAAATGGTCACTGAGTGTCGTAACATCCATGAAGAAGAAGTACTTGTCAGAACATCGAATTCTTAGCTTGTGTTTGGTTTTTGATGAGATACCAGATCTAGTCCATGTACATTCGATGTTAGGGCTGGGAACGTTGAGTGTCCCCATGGCTCAGTGGAGACCAGTTTAGCTTTGGGAGCTCAGGAAGTCCATTGTCCTGATTTCCTTTGAGAAGCACTAAAACTATGGAGCATAAATCTCCAGTGGCATCCTCAGGGGCAGAGGAGACGTGAAGAAGCAAAGGAACATTGAGATCACTGGAGTAATCGGCCACTGTCAGCAAGCAGCAGAAGCGCTGCACATTCAGCACATGGACCCAGCACTAACTTCACGCTGCTTGCATTTCTTCTTCTTGTGAGGATTCTCTTCTTTGCCGTTGGTTACTATTTGCTCCATTTGAGTAAAACAATACATATCTCAGCAAAACACACAAAAGATAGAAGCTTAGAGAGCAGAATCCACTCTCATCCTGAGAGGCTCATAGTACCCGGAGCCTATTGAAAACCATGGGCAATCTCTGTACTGCCTCATACTTGTGTCTGTTGCTAAGGCAGCTTTTTTTTACTGGACTAAATAAATAATGTTAAAGCACTGTTTCTGATGACTGGTAGGTGTTTCCACAGGTGAGCCTTTCCTATTTCGCCTTACCTTATTCACCATTGACTTCTGTTGATTTGCGTCTACTTCTAACTTATTTTCCCAAAACTTTGTGATCATTTACATGGAGAAAATAGGAAAGGAAGAAATGATTCAGCATAACAAATTAGTACTGAGGCAGTGTCAGATGACATTTATCCCACTTGCCAAGACAACGAGAAAGCCCTAAGTTATTCTAATAGCATGAAGGAGGAGGATTGATTGTGAGGAAAGAAACCTGAAAATCCAGGAATGAGGTAGATACTAAAATTCACACATTAGATTCCCAGCTGCCTGCTCTGATCAGATGATATTAAAGTGCTGCACAATGGCTAGGCATGATGGTACACACGGCAGTAACCCAGCACTTGGGAGGCTGAGACAGGAGGATCACCAGGAATTCAAAAACAGCTTACATAGCAAAGGCTACATAGCATGGCTCTGTCTCAAAAGCTAAAAATATTAACCAAGCATAACTGTTACACCACACCTAAGTTGTAAAGCAAACAGCCTTGAAATAGACCCCATCTTAATGATGCCAAGTCCCCTGTATTCACAACAAAAGGAATGATGGTGATGGCATTTTAAAAGGAAAGTACAGGGGCTGGAGAGATGGCCTAGTGGTTAAGAGCACCGACTGCTCTTGCAGAGGACCTGGGTTCGATCCCCAGCACCCACATGGCGGCTGAGAACCGTCTTTAACTCCAGTTCCAGGGGAATCCGACACCCTCTTCTGACCTCCACGGCATTGCACGACATGGGTGCACAGACCTGCATGCAGACAGTACATTCATACACATAAAAATAAATAAAATTTAGAAAAGGAAAGTACAGTCATTACATGTGATTGGTTCCTGGAATGTTCATGGGATCCCAATTCTAAGGATACTTTAGTCCCTAGTGGACAATGGTGCAGTATTTATAAATAAGCTATGCACATCCTCCTGTAGAGTTTAAATCTCCTCTACGTTATTTATAATGCCTGATACAGCATGACTGCTCTGTGGTTATTTTGTTGCTTTGCTTAAGGAATGACAAGAAAATCGTCAGCACATATTCAGTGACAATGTAATTTTTTCTGACACATTTTTTTGGTGTGCATATGTGGGTATGCATGCATGAGCATCCATGTTCACTGTGAAGTCCCCCCTCAGTGACTCTTCACCCTATCTTTGTAGGCAGGGTTTCTTACTAGAACTGGGGCTCATCTATTTGGCTATATTAAATGACCAGCAAGCTTCTAATGATCTTATTTCCCGCCCCCCCAGCTCTGGGATTGTAAGCACACGCCGCTGAACCCAGGTTTCTTATATGGATTCTGGGATTCAAACCCAGGTCTTTGTGCATGCACAGCAAGCACTTTCCCACTGAGCTATTTCTCCAGCCCTACCAAACATTCTCCATATAAGGTTTCATGACTCTGCAGATGCAGAAACCATGGAAATGGAGGGCAACTGTAGATTCTGTGACAAGATACTATCATTATCACAAGAGAGTCAAAGGAGGTTCATCTGAGAAGTGAAAGAAGGACAAATATGAATTAATTAGATGAAGAATAGAAAAGGACTTGCCAGTAAAAGTAGTGTGTGCCATTATTCTTCAGTTATTAGGAATTGAAAGAGTTTGGTGAAAAGACAGGGGAGCAGAAAGTAAATATGACACATGGGGGAGCTTACATTTATTATTGTCTATACATTAGGTACAATTCTTAAGAATTTTAAATATAGAAAATCACTAGCAAAGCCCCTTTAATATGAACAGCATTGTTTCCTCATTGCAATAATGAATAAACCAAGTGAGGTACAGAGAGATTAAGAACTCACAGAGTTCACAAGTAGAAAGACCAGATTTTGAATCTCAAACTCTTAAACACTAGACAACATCGGCTGTGGTAGGGACAGAGTAAATGAAACTTTTGGGGGCAAGATTAATGTTTCAGACTTTATTGTAAATTTAACAGAAAATTTTTACAGAGATCTGAGCCAAAGATAGACTCACTTGGAGGAAATTAGAGGGCTGTGGGATTAAATGGGATGAGGTGAAGTCAGCAAAAACACAGCAGAGTCATTTCTCACTAGAGACTACTCAGCTGCCCAGAGACAAAGTGTTTCTCAGGAAAAGTATGATTACTCTTGACTAACAGTCTGCAAACTATTTTCCCTGAGTAATACATTCTAAAGAAAGTTAGCCATTAAATAGTCAAATAGAACAGGGGGAGGGGTAAAACTATGCAAGAAAATTAATTGTACTATTAAAATATTTCTTTTTGTAAAAAGCAAAGGGTGCCGGGTGTGGTGGCACATGCCTTTAGTCCTAGCACTTGGGAGGCAGAGGCAAGTGGATCTCTGTGAGTTCAAGGTCAGCCTCATCTACAGAGTGAGTTCCAGGACAGCTGGGGCTACAGGGAGACCCTGTCTCAA
>VZQC01007630.1:1038827-1061403 GCA_009823505.1 Rhizomys pruinosus
AAAAAAAAAAAAAAGCAAACAAACAAAAAAAAAGCAAAGGGCATAGAGATTGCATTGTAGATGTGCCACTTAGGCTTGGGCAATTTAGAGACAATGTCAGTGTGTGACTGGTTGTGGTACTCTATAATAGTCTCCATCTGGTGCAAAAAAAAGCTTTTTTTTATGAGAATTGACTGGGATACTTGACTGTAAATATAGGGATACATATTTTGCACTTAGTTAGAAGTTACATTAATCAAAGGATGTTACAGCCTTGGGGCTTTCTCTAAGATCTAGGACCTCTCCATCAGTACCAGTGCAACCTCTATACGTGAGGCTCATGCAATATCGAACAGTGGGTAAAGAGGACACTAATGAATCTCTCAACTCTCATTAATGACACTACCTCATGCAACAGAGGGCCAGGAACACTAAAGGTCACAAATGACCAAAGCATGGATATCAGGACTCTGCAGAGTGTGGGTGCGTGTAGAGCTTCACCCACCTGGGGCTCAGGGACCATTGCAGAAGACGGGCCAGAAAGATCGTAAGAGCCAGAGAGGTGATGTGTGACCATATGGAAATGAACCCTCCAGGCTCCTGAGATCCTGATCCTATGAACCTGAGATCTTGATCCGGAGAGGTGATGTGTGACCATATGGAAATGAACCCTCCAGGCTCCTGAGATTCTGATCCTATGAACCTACAGCAATGGTGTCAGGAGGCACAAGACCCATGCAAACTCAAGCAGACAAAAATCCATCATGGAACTGGGACAATGGGCAGCAGGAGAAATCTTAGCTGAACAAATATTGGCAGCCGATTGCTACTGTGTGAGGAAGAGCTCATCTTCTTTAAAGCAAGGGACTCTGGATGGGCCAACTAGACCTCAGTGGATGAACTTGTGCCTAGGAACATCTGGGAACATTAACTTGACACAATAGGCCTTATCACAAATGACAGAGTGTGTGAAATCCAGTGGAGGGGGCTATGAGAGAGCGCCAATGGAGAAGTCGTTATAAAGGTGGTTAAGATTGAGATGCTGGGTGTGGTGGCGCACGCCTTTGATCCCAGCACTTTGGAGGCAGAGGCAGGTGGATCTCTGGGAGTTCAGGCCAGCCTAGTCTACAGAGCTCCACGCCAGCTGGGACTAAATTTTGAGACCCTGTCTCAAAAATACCAAAAAAAAAAAAAAAAAAAAGATTGAGATGTTCTATATGAAATACACAAAAATAATTTAAATTTTTAAAAAGCAAATGAACAAAAAAAAAATCTTTGGGATTAATACTTTTAGGAAATAAGAGAAAAAGAAGACAATAAACTTGAATGGCTGACAAGTAAACTAAATGAGGGACATTGTTATTTTGACACTTATACCCTCCTCTCAGTGGGAAAAACAGGCAACAATGTTAAATAACGAATCATCAGGGATTAGTCCTATCTTAAGGAGCTGCTAAAAAAAAAGAATAGCCAGGGGCTGGAGAGATGGCCTAGCGGTTAAGAGCACCGACTGCTCTTACAGAGGACCCGGGTTCGATCCCCAGCACCCACATGGCGGCCGAGAACCGTCTGAAACTCCAATTCCAGGAGAACTCCAGCTCCAGGGGAATCCGAGACCCTCTTCTGACCTCCGCGGCGTTGCACGACACGGGTGCACAGACTTGCATGCAGGCAGTACATTCATACACATACAGAAATAAATAAAATTATATAAAAAAAAAAGAATAGCCAGTGGCTACATTGGTGACTACAGCAGTTATATTTGTGTTTAAAAAGGAGCAATAGCTAAACAATTTACTGCTTTAAATTGAATTACAGTGGAAAAGAAGAATGTGAAGCAAGCAGTAAGCATGACTGCAGCTTGTTACATTTTGGTCTTCGGTGGCTTGTTGCCTGGTATCTCATATACAGAGAAAGTCTGAAAGTTTGAGAAATAATGTCATATTACGCCTTCTTTTTTTTAAGTTTTTTTATTATTTATTTATTTTTATGTGTATGAATGTACTGTTCTACATGTAGGTTTGTGCACCCGTGTCCTGCAATGCCACGGAGGTCAGAAGAGGGCGTCGGATTCCCCTGGAGCTGGAGTTCTCCTGGAATTGGAGTTACAGACGGTTCTCAGCCTCCATGTGGGTGCTGGGGTCGAACCCGGGTCTTCTGCAAGAGCAGTCGGTGCTCTTAACTGCTAGGCCATCTCTCCAGCCCACATTATGCCTTCTTAACAAGAACATGAGATAATTTCTCACATTTGCCCTCTCACAGCACAAAGAAGAAGGCTACCCAACAGATAAAATGTCTGTAGGAGAAGAGGCAGTTTTATCGCCACTCATCATCCCATTCAGCAGTTCCCAGTTCTGTGACTGATACTCAGGGGTTCATCTTGGCTGTGTAAAATCCCACAACAGCGGGGCTGGAGAGAGGGTCTAGGGGTTAAGAGCACTGACTGCTCTTGCAGAAGAACCGGGTTCGATCCCCAGCACCCACATAGTGGCTGAGAACCCTCTGAAACTCCCATTCCAGGAGAACTCCAGTTCCAGGGGAATCTGACACCCAATTCTGCCACATTGCAAGATACAGGTGCACAGACCTGCACGCAGACAGTACATTCATACACATAGAGAAAAATAAAATTTAAAAAAAATTAAAAAATTAAAAATCCCACAACAGAAACTGGAAAGTATTATAAATCAGGGCTGTGGAGATGGCTCAGAGGGTTAAAGTGCTTGCCACTCAGACAGGAGGACCTAAGTGTGAGTCCCAGCACCCATATAAAAGATGGGCATGGCTGTTCACACGTGTAATCACAGTATCAGCCAGGAGGACCTAAGTGTGAGTCCCAGCACCCATATAAAATGTGGGCATGGCAGCTAACACATGTAATCACAGTATCCGCAAGGCAGAGTCAGGAGACTCACAACGGCCAGCCAGTCTAGACCTGGAAAGCTCTAAGTTCAGCGAGTGACCCTGTTTCAAGAAATCAGGTGGAGAGCATTGGAGTAAAACATCCTGATGCTGAACTCTAGCTCCACATGTATGCACACACATCTGCATGTGCACCACCACACACTTCCACACACACACACATGAGCACATACTTATACATACAAATAAACATGAATCAGTTTCCCCATTCAGAAGCACAGCAGGAGCAGCAGCTCAAGACAATAAATCCTGCATCGTCATTCCAGAAACAGCTCATGGGCATAAGTTCGTAGCTATGAAGTAGCTTCCCTGACTTTCACATGAAAAGCCATGCACTGTAATCCAGAAGTCCTAGGACCCAGGTTCAGTTCCCTGCCATGCATTACATAAATCTGCCAATAAAAGCATGTGTCATCTCTAGGTTTTAGGAGTTCTTTTATCTGAGGACCCAATTAGAGGGTCTGGTTATAAAGCATTTTCTTCATTACTGTTACTTTATTGCTAAAAAATTGGTTATAAGATGTTTTAAAAAATCTATTTTGAACCCTGAGAAAGTTTTATACTCAGACTTTCCTCGTCATCGTCTTTCCACAAAGGACGTCTCTGTCTTCCTCCAAACTTGATATATGCTTAGAGAACAGGCTCCCATTCGTATGTATACAGACAGAAAAAAATCACCATTACACATTTATGTTATTTACATAAGATACATTTCTAGATGTTTAAATATGCAACATTTAAATAACATGTTAAGTTTTTTGAAGTGGTTTCCATTTTGTAATTAAAAATAAAAACACATGGGCCAGGTGTGGTGGCACAGGACTTTAATCCCAGCACTGGGGAGGCAGAGACAGGCAGATCTCTGTGAGTTCAAGGCCAGCCTGGTCTACAGAGTGAGCTCCAGGCCAGCCGGGACCAAAAGGGAGACCCTGTCTCACAAATACCAAAAATAAATAAATAAGTACACTTGGCATAACAGAAATGTGTTTTAGAATTTACATAGGGATATTCTAGCTTATACTTTAACATACATTCTAATTTATTTCACTCAGCCTCTGGCACTACTGATGAAAATCCATTTGTTAGCCTATGAACAAATCTGAATGAGTTAACTATATTTTCCACACTTTTATCTCTTCATTTCAGACAAATATTTTATTAGTGTGTATTCATTAGGCAAGTCCTCCCTATAGTCCCAGATGGCCTGAAACTTAGTTTCTCAGGATGATCTCAATCTCACAGAGATCCATCTGTCTCTGCCTCTCAAGTTCTGGGATCAAAGGGATGTGCCACCACGCCCGGCATATTTTCTTTTGTAGTAAGAGAATTTTTGACATTTTTATTGTTATTGTTTTATGTTGGGGAGGAGTCACATGCAAGGGGCGTGTACAGAGATCAGGGAACTACTTCCACTATGTGAGTTCCATGAATAGAACTCAGGTTGTCAGATTTGGTGGCAAATGTCTTACCTGCAAAGCCATCTCACTGGACCCACACAGACATTTTCATTCATGTGTATCGTATGCTCTGACCATGTTCCCCCCTGAGACCCTTTCTCTTTCCCTTCCCTCCCTCCCATTGGTCTCCTTCCTTTTCCTAAATAGCCTCCCTTCAGCTTTTATGTCACATACATGGTCGTATGTGCATGTGGATATAAAAATCTAGGATCAACCTGAGAAAACATGTAATATTTATCTTTTGACTACAGTTCCCTTACTCAGATTATCTCCATTTCCATTTAGTTTCCTGCAAATGACACAATCTTGTTCTGGCATATGGCTGAAACTCAGTTCATACCTTGGTTATTGTGAATAGCACCATGATAAACATGGATATATAGGTACTGCTACACCATGTTGACATGGGCTCCTTTTTTATATGTTCCCAGGGGAAGTATAGTTGTATCTTATGTGTTATTTTCAGTTTTCTGAGAAAGCTATATAAATAACTAATCTACATGCTAGATGCACAAATTTCCATTCCTGCCAACAGCGTATATGGGTTCCCCTTTCCAAGCATCCTCACCAGCACATGTTGCCATTTGTTGTCTTGATAATAGCCATTCTGAGTGGAGGGAAAGGAAGCTCAGCGTACTTTGGATTTCCATTTCCCTGATGGCCAAGGATGTTGATCATTTTTTCATATATTTATTGGCCATTTGCATCATCTTTTGAGAATTATCTGTTCCACTTCACACCATTGTTTCCTTTGCTGTGAAGAGTTTTTTTTTATTTTATTTATCATTTTTTATGCATATGAGTGTACTGTCTGCAATGTAGGTTGGTGCACCTGTGTCGTGCAGTGCCACGGAGGTCAGAAGAGGGCGTCAGATTCCCCTGGAACTGGAGTTAAAGATGGGTCTTAGCCACCATGCAGGTGCTGGGAATTGAACCCAGGTCCTCTGCAAGAGCAATCAGCACTCTTAACTGCTGAGCCATCTCTCCAGGCCCGCAGAGGTTTTTTTAATTTCATGCAATTTAATTTATCTAATCCTGCCATTGTTTCCTCAGCTATGAGAGTCCCCAGAAATTCCCTGCCTATGCCCCCATCTTGAAGTGCTTTGCCTGTTCACCTTGAGCAATTTCAGAGTTTCCAGTCTTATAACAAGGACTCTGATCCATTCTGAATTGATTTGTGGGGAGGGCAGAGTGGAGACAGGATTTCACTCAGTTGCCCAAGCTGGCCAGGAACTCTTTGGGATCCTCCTGCTTCACGCTTCAGAGTGCTAGAATTACAAGTACAGCTTGCTATGCCTGGCTTGAATCCACTTTTGTACAGGATAAGAGTGATCTAGTTTTAGTATTCTACCCTGTCCTCTCACTATGCTGGATTTTTTAATCTTCCTCTATTATTATCAAGTTTCATGGTTTGTTTTATATGCATAAAAATCACATATTGAATGTGTTTCCATAAAACACAGACAGCACAGAAACATTAAGAGGTGCATAGGAATCTCATTACCAAGCATCAATAATTCTAGACTTTGAGTCTGAAGTCCTTCTAACTAGTATTTCCAGTATCATTGCAAATACATAGGAATATTGAATGCTCAAATACAAACCAGAGTGTGAGCTCAAGCTTGGTAACAGACAGTGACACACTCAAGAATGAGCCTGATTCACTGCCTTCAGAGAGGCTACCTCAACTTCATTTATACAGACTTACTATAGTGCAGTTTATTAGCATCTTAAGTCCCTCAGACCATGACCTGTATGAACAGGACCTCTGCTTGTTCTTACTCACCCATGTACCACAGCAGCTATTAGAGTGCCCAGCCTCCTTAGTGTGGAGCAGATGCACCCATGAAGACCCACTAAATAAAGGATGAGAGGAAGTTCTATCCAGGAGTCTGTCAGCATGAGTGAGAAATGAGCATTCTGAGGAGAAAGGAGACTTTGCACTACGGTAGCAAACCAAAGCATGAAAGCATGACCAATTACAATGGCCTGGACTCAACAGAAATAAGCACTTTGGAATCCTGCACAGCACCTGTCACACAGATTGCCCTTTGACCCTGTCCTATACAGAGGCCTTTAAGAGTGGCTCTAAAGACTGAATCCCCTTCCCAAGCCTTGGGAGTCATCAGGAGATGCTGGCACTGCAGCCTGAGATTCAGCATAGCTCAATGGTAAGAGAAGAGGGAACATAGTCTGGGGCCCAGCAGAGCATACCAGCATGGTGCAGCAAGACCCAGGAACGCAGAGAGGTGGCAAACTCCTGCCCGCCCACACACACAGCGACTTCCCTTCTAAGCATTTAAGAGAACTCCCGGGAACCAGACAACAGTTGCATCAGGGGTCACAGGCTAGGGAATAAAAGGGCTGATATGTTATTTAAAGAAGAATATGTTATTTAAAGTGTTCAAAGGATGCAGGCTTTACTCACCCCAAGAACCAACCCATGCACGCTGTGAAATAGGGAGACGTCTGAAAATAACAGTGGAACCAAAGCACAAGAAGAGCAGTGTCACCACAGATAGGGCCCCATGTTAACACACGCACAGAGTAAACCTCACATTAACGTCCACACAACAGGATCAGAAAGTGACCAGAACATCTATACATTATGCAAGCACCTCCATTCTATATAATAAAGGGACATTCAGACATCAAAACTGAATAACCTATGCCTCTAACTTCAAGCTGTGGCCACCAGAAGTTTTCTTGGCTAATAATGATATGGAAAATAAGGGTTGACATTTACTCTAAAGAAATACATGCTGAATTAATTATATCCATTTACTCTTAACAGTCTCTGTGGAATATTTATATCCAAAATATCCCAGAACTCATTCTCAAGAATCTCATTTTGTACAACTAAAATCGTTTGCAATTTTTGCCTACTTAGGAGAAAATTAACCATTTGATAACACGCTATTAAAATCATCTAATTCCAGGGTTCAAGAGATGGCTCAGCTGTTACAGGGCTTGTTAGGCAAGCACAAGAACTTAAATTTAATCCCTACCACCTGCATAAAAAAATGCAGGGGAGGAGTGGGTAGTCATGCCTGTAGCTCCAGTTCCAGGCAGACAGAGACAGGCAGATCCTTGAGACTCACTTGCCAACTGTTCTGGTTTGTTTTCCATTGCTGTGACAAAACACTCTGACCAACACCAATTTGGGGAGGAAAGGGTTTATTCAGCTTACATCTCCTGGGTCACAGTTCTCAGGGAGCCCAAGGCAGGAACTCAGGGCAGGAACCTGGAGGCAGGAGCTGAAGCACAGGCCATGGAGGAGTATTGTTCACTGGCTTGCTCCCCAGGCTCATGCCCAGCCTGCCTTCTTATACCATACACAACCACCTGCCAGGGTGGCACCACTCATTGTGGGCCGGGACCTTCCACACTGCTCGACCATCAAGACAATACTCCACAGATGTGGCCACAGGCCAATCCAATACTCCACAGATGTGGCCACAGGCCAATCCAATGGAGCCAATTCCCCAACTGAGGCTCCCTCAACCCAGGTGTGTCAAGTTGACACTAAAGCTATCCAGCACACCAACCAACCTTGTCTAATCAGAGACCCCCAAACCAGTAAGAGACCCTGTCACAAAAAACAAGGCTGAGAGTTTCTGAGGAATAACAGCGGAGGTTGGCCTCTGTCCTCCACACACTGGCACATATATGTGCATGTGCACATACACACACACACACACACACACACACACACACAAATCTGACTTTGCCAAATGGAGCCTGAACTTAGGGCTATTTGGTACTGATCTCCTGTGTCCATTAGCATGAAATTTAGGACCAAAGCACTTTGAGTCCTGTCCATATGTATCTAATCCTGACCACCAGTAATTCATTAGAAGGTATAAATCAGAAATTCTACCTTTCTCTCCCCACAGTCTGAGAAATGGCCACTTATTTCTTCAGAAAGGGAAAAAAATCCTAGAGTTGACATAGTTTCCTGAAACTTCCTTCCAGTTAGCACAGGGACATAAGGAAGGAAACTGGCTCCGTTCTTGGCAGAGCCCTGAACGCAGTGTTCCGCATACTCACTCACCCCAGTGCATTGCAAAACCACACGTTATGGAAACCCAGCTTGCACTGTGTGTGCCTGTATTGTACAATAAGCTGTTCCTTAAAAAGAAACAAAGAGGAACTCAAAATGCCTTTTTATTCAGAAATAATATCTTGTGTCCCTGTTTTTTCCTTGTTTTTGAGAGTGTCATAAATCTATATGATGTCCTATGCATTTATTCTCCCCCATTACCCTGTGATATCTCTGTTCTTTTCCCTGTGAAATCATTCTTCCTACCTACTCCCCCAGTGGCTGCACTATGAGAGAAAATCACACACACACACACACACACACACACACACACACACACACACACACTTTTTTTCTCTCTTTTAGCCCCTGTGGCATCTTTTACATTCAGTCAGTTAAGGCATGGGGAGTGACATTTAAGGAAATCTGGGAGGTAAATAAATTCATTTGGTCTCTCTGAGGTGAACTTGATGTTTGTCAAAGTTCCTCAGGCTTTCTGGATTCTCATCAGGGTGAATATTGGGATGATACACAGAACATTAAAGAGTTACAGATGCCAAATTTTATCTTCATAGTTGTGGAATAATAAGTACATATAGGAGAAATCTTTTTTTAGGAGAAATCTTGAGAGAAAGAGAGAAAGGAGAGAGAGAGGAGAGAGAGGTGTGGTGTGTGCATGTGTGCTTGTGTGCGTGTGTGCATGGTGCGTGTGTGCGTGTGTGTGGTGCATGTGTGCGTGTGTGTGCATGTGTGTGTGCGTGTGTGTGTGTATGTGTGTGTGTGTGTGTGTGTGTGTATTGTATTGGAGGGAGTCTCGCTATATATTTCTGACTGGCATACTTTAGATCTTCCTATCTCAGCTTCTCAAGTGCAGGGATTTTGAAGAGACTTTCCTGGTGGTTCCACTATGAAGCTCCTATATGTTAATGGTGGCCTCTAGCTCAGCACAGATAACTTAAAAGTTCCATATGTATCATCGTTGCCATTCAGTTAAGCAGCTATGTTTAGGGGCTGGGGATGTAGTTTCGTGGTAGAGCATGTCGTCCAAGGACGTGAGCTCAATCTGCAGCACAGCAGAGTGGGGAGGAGGAGAGGGAGACAGAAACTGCCTTGTGGTAAGTCACTATCAAGAAAACAGCACACCAGGTGTGGTCACGCACAGCTGTGATCCCAGCTCTGAGGAGGCAGAGGCAAGGCAGATCCCTGGGAGTTAGAGGCCATTCCCTTGGTCTACACAGCATGATCCAGGCCAGCCAGGGACACAAAGTGAGAGCTCATCTCCAAAACAAACAACAAAAATAAGATATAACTCAGGAAGGAGCAGTTCCTTTGTCTTCTCCCATCCCTGCTCTGCACACTTCAGGTTCTGCCGTTTCCACAGTCAATGACTGTGCAGGTTCTGTGTACCATTCAGCAGAACCACACACTCTTTCCAGGAGGCAGAACAAGGTTAGAGCTCTGTTCTGCATTGTTCTCTGTCATTTGTGCAACCTGTTCTTCCTCTCACCTGCTCCAGTGCCGTTGCCCAGAGTATAAGCTCAGGGCTTCCTCCTGTGCACAGTACAAGCCCAGGGCTTCCTCATGTGCACGCTCCCCTTCTAGCCATCTGCATTGTTCTTGCCACAAAGTGTGTATCCTATTTCATGAAAAAGTGGGGGCTTCATGGACTGTGAATTAGTCCTGCTTTATTTTTCCCCATTCCCTCTTACGTTTGTAATTGTAAATTAACTGGAAAGTTTTAAAAATGACTAGTGCCACATGAGAACATTAAATAATAAAATAATTTCTTAACCTCTGAAAAAAAATTACCAATACCCAAGTCCTCCCCTAAACAGGATTTAATTATCTGGGGATAGAGTCTAAGTTTCAAGAAAATTAAGATCCTTTTATTTTATTCTACTATACAGCCAAGAAGGAGTACCACTGCTTTTAATTTCAAGACACACAATGAGGTTCATGCACGAGGTTTTCTGTTCAACAATTTACACATCCCCAATTCTCATTCCGGAATTTCCACTTTAGTCATGACAAGGATGTGCTTAGCTCTGAGATTTTTAATGCATGTTACGTGTTTTAACTTTTATGTGTGAATGTGATGTATGTGGGGGTGTGTGATGAATGCACACAACTGTGTGCAGATGCACACTCATGAGCATGTCTGCAGAGGCCAGAGGAGGATGTCTGGTGTCCTGTTCTATCACTCTTCACCTTCCTCCCACGAGACAGAGTCTCTCACTGAACCTGGAGCATGGCTGGCAGCCAGCAAGTCCCAGGGATCCTCCTGTCTCCACCTCCTACAGCCCTGGTATTACAGGTGCAGGCACTGGCATGCCCAGCTTCGTAGATGGGTGCTGAGGATCTGAACACATATCCTCATGCTTGGATGGCAAGCGTTCTCTCGCCATAGGCCATATCTCCAACTCTTTTAAGTGATTTTTTATATGCTATAGATATCAGAAAAGCAGAAGTACAATAGAAATTGAAGTCTACAACTGCTGCCAGGGACTGCAGGAAGGCTCGGCAGTTGAGAGATCTTGCTGCTCTTCTAGAGAACCTAGTACAGCTCCTGACATCAGATCCCCTGGTCAGCTCCAGGGGACCTGATGCTGTCCTCTGGCATGCATGGGCACCACACACAAATGGCAGACTCTCACACATACATGTAAATAAAAACAAAATTAAAACAAATAAAAGCTTTATCTGGTCAAGAGAATCAAGGAATTACTTTTTTAATTTAATTATTTGTGAATTTGCAAATTTGTGACCTATATAAATTCAACTTTTTTCTTGTTTGGTTTGCTTTGGGGTCAGGGTCTTGCTATGTTGCCTACATTGGCCTAGAGCTCAGTACTCTCCTGTCTCAGCCTTCACAGTGCTAGGATCACAGGTGCGTACCACCATGCCCAGCTTCGACCATTCTTTATCAAACTCCACTTGAGAAAATAATTGATAATTTTCACTCACAGTAAAAAAATCAAACTGTTAACTATAAGGCCAAAGACAAAACATGTGGAGAGCAGGTGTGGTGACAGTCCTAAGAAGGCACCCGAGACTTTAGCAAAGTTTTATGACTAACACCTGAATCTTATGATCAACACCTGATTCCCTCCTACCTCAAAGTAAAGCCACGCTCACCGTTTGAGCTGTGCAGGTGCACCCTGTATACAAGATCAGACCAGATGATACCAATAGACTAAGGCCACGCAACCTGGGCTGGGAAGGTGGATAAATAGAGGGACTTTCTAGATAGAGGGACACACTTTCTCTCTCCTTTCTAGTCTGAGAGAGAAGCTTGCTTGCCTGAGGAAGGAGAAGGCTTAGAGGGAGAAGCTGGAGAAGGAGAAAAGATGTGACCTTGAATAAACTTCGAACAAGATCGTGCTGCCTGAATAATAAACTGCTTTGAAAAGAAACGCAGCGAGAGTGCTTTGTTGACTGCGGCTTTATACAAGTGATTCCTCAAGTGTGCAATGTTTCAATACAAAACAAATAAAGAAAAAATATTTTTTTTACTTACTTGAAATTTAGTATTTAAGGGGCTAGAGAGATGGCCCTGAGCAGGTTAAGCAGCTCTGACTGCGCTTGCAGAGGACTGGGTTTGACCCCAGCAACCCACACATGGCAGCTAGAGAACTGTCCTTTAACTCCAGTTCCAAGGGAATCTGACACCCTCTTCTGACCTCTGGGCTGCCATATGTATGACATGGGTGACAACCTACAAAGACAGTAACATTTATAACACATAAAAAATAAATAAAATTAAAAAGTATATTTATATCAAAACCATCATAGTAAAAATTGAAAGACAATAATTCTTAAATATAGATGCTGTGTCTACTGTAGACAAAACTTAACTTGTTTAATATTCACAGTACTCATAGCTACATAGTTAAAAATGAGAAATCAAAGAGATTAATACTTCACTTTCAATTAAAATTTTCCAATAAATCTTGTGAAAAAAAACCAGTTAAAATAAAACTACTGCTTTCTTAAAAATCAGATTATGAAAAATAAGAAGATACTATTCCACCTGGTAATTGATAAATAAAATAAGATAAATTACAAGGTTGAGGAGAAGTAGGTATGTGCTCAACTCTCTGTTTAGGGACTGAGTTAGATCATACTTTAGAGATAAGCAGTTTGACAAGACATATCAAAGCCTTTAAATCCCATATGGACATTGAGCCAGAAATTCTGCATGGGAACATTTAAAATAACTGTGCTACCGAGATCCCTACCATGCTTGGCTTGGGACTGTGAATTAAAGACACAGCATAGAAGGAACTGGACTCGGGCCCCTGTGAGGAGAGTTATTTGCAAACCTGACCCTGCCAACATCATACCTGGCACTTCTGCAGAGCACTGAGGTTTTCTACTCAAATAGCCTGCTGACCTCATCTCCAGCAAACCCTCTCTGGCTGCACAGAAGGCTTTAAATGAGTCCAATGACTTTTGTTGCACCATCTGCTTTGACCCCCTTCTCTAGACCCTGCGTGGGCAGGCAGCCTGTCTCTGTCATTGACTTCTGGCAGCTTGGTTGCCAAGGAGTCTGGGTATGAGCAGATATGCCAGGTCTTCTGAGGACACTCTGCAGTCACCGTCCTGTCATTCGGCTCCTGTCCAAATGTGGTTAACTCCCTCTATCCCCAGCTTCTGTTTGGCCAGTTACCTTGCTGGAGTGGCTTCTAATCTCCATACACAGTGCAGGGATTCTTTAAAATAGACCACCCCTGCCCCCATACAATATATGTGCATTGATTTTAACGTGTCTCTCCTTGCTAACTCAAAAACACATTGCCTGATTCAGTCCAACCCTACCCTGTCCTCTAATGGCAGTGCCTAATAACAGTTTTTCTTTTAAAAGACCCAATCTACCTATGCATCATAGATTAGCTAAATACATCATGATTCATTCATTTAACAGACCAATAAAAGTGACCAATAAAAGTGAGCAATAAATCTGGCTGGAGAGATGGGATCAGCAGTTATGAGCATCCACTGGCTGCTCATTGCAGAAGATTGAGTTTGTAAACTCCAGTTCCAAGTGATCCAACACCTCCTCTGCCTCCATGGCAACTACAAACACATGTCACTTATATACATGCTGCCAAAATAGTCATTGCACATAAAAAGTAAAATAATTGATCAAAACCTCTTTTAATGATGAAGTAAAAGATGATACAACATCTTGACTTAAACCTATCAGACACTACAGGGAAAAGAGTTACAAAATCAGTTTCCTTAGTTGAAAACATGTGTAACACAGTTAGTAAGTCTCTCTTAGATGATGGCGTCTATTTATGGTGTGTTATAGTTTGATTTGTTGTTTCCTATTTTAAATCTCTAATTTGCAATTTCCTTAAATCAGTCTATATTCTTTTGGAAAATAAAAATATTCAAAATAAATTGATTCAAAATGTCATAAGGAAGAAGTTATATTAATTTTCAAGGACATCCTGCCCCTACCCTATAGGCACTGAATATATATCATAAACCATGAAGTAGTCATGATAGTTATGAGTCCTCTAGAAAAGATTACCTCAATAGGAATTTTTTAGCTCTACTTAAATTCAGCCTCAGGTCTATGAGTAGGAGGGGACAGGGTAGTGTTCAGTGGAAAATAACGGACATTACTTGAACTCCTTGAAGTCTAGGTAATATGCTTGTACCTGTATGTTCTGAGTTAAGAAGCTGCATTTCCAAACAAAGCTTCCAATCTTCTGTTTGGGATCTCTCTAGGAAAGTAGAACTCAGTGTAAGGAAGTTGATATCTTAGCTGACAGGAAAAAAAGATAATCCATTTAAAGCACAGGCAGTACACTCAGTCATGTTCCAAAGAATGGACTACAGAGCAAGAGTGTTTGGAGCAGAGATGGGCAGGTATGGTAGGCAACTACCGTCAATGTGTTTGTGCTTGAGAATGGCAACTAAAAGCCAAGCAAGAGCGTTCAGACCATCCATCATCTGACCCAACGAGGAAGAGCACAGGAGACTCACCAGGTGTTGGGTTTTAAAATCAGGACGTGAACAAGATGACAAGAAAACAAAACAGGAGTTTTGGGAATTCAGTTGTCCAGACCAACAAGTGAAAGCCCAAGAGAATTGTTTTAAAACAAGAGCAAGAACAAGATGGCGGGGCGAGGAGATAGCAGCCCAGTGTTAACAGGGGACTCGGCTAACGAGGTCCATGTGGGCATGGCAAAGTTCCCTCATCTGTACCCACACGTCAGTAAGAACAAGATGGCGGGGCGAGGGGATAGCAGCCCAGTGTTAACAGAGACTCGGCTAACGAGGTCGACGGTGGGCATGGCAAAGTTCCCTCATCTGTACCACACACATCAGTAAGAACAAGTGGCGGGGCGAGGGATAGCAGCCCAGTGTTAGCAGGAGACTCGGCTAACGAGGTCCAGGTGGGCATGGCAAAGTTCCCTCATCTGTACCCACACATCAGTAAGAACAAGATGGCGGGGCGAGGAGATAGCAGCCCAGTGTTAACAGGAGACTCGGCTAACAAGGTCCAGGTGGGCATGGCAAATTTCCCTCCATCTGTACCCACACTCGTAAGAACGAAGATGGGGGGCGAGTAGATAGCAGCCCAGTGTTATACAGGAGACTCGGCTAACAAGGTCCAGGTGGGCATGGCAAAGTTCCCTCATCTGTACCCAACCATCAGTAAGAACAAGATGGCGAGGGCGAGGAGATAGCAGCCCGTGTTAAAGGAGACTCGGCTAACAGAGGTCCAGGTGGGCATGGCAAGGTTCCCTCATCTGTACCCACTCATCAGTAAGAACAAGATGGCGGGGCGAGGAGATAGCAGCCCAGTGTTAGACAGGAGACTCGGCTAACGGAAGGTCCAGGTGGGCATGGCAAAGTTCCCATCACTGTACCCACACATCAGTAAGAAAAGATGGGCGGGGCGAGGAGATAGCAGCCCATGTTAACATTTAAAAAAGAGAGGAACAATCGCTAACAGAGGTCCAGGTGGGCATGGCCAAAGTTCCCTCATCTGTACCCAGACATCAGTAAGAACAAGATGGCGGGGCGAGGAGATTAGCAGCCCAGTGTTGAACAGAGACTCGCTAACGAAGGTCCAGGTGGGCATGGCAAAGTTCCCTCATCTGTAGCCCACAATCAGTAAGAACAAGAGGCCGGGCGAGGAGATAGCAGCCCACTGTTAAAGGAGACTCGGCTAACAAGGTCCATGTGGGCATGGCAAAGTTCCCTCATATGTACCCACACTATCAGTAAGAACAAGATGGCGGTGAGAGGAGATAGCAGCCCAGTGTTTACAGGAGACTCGGCTAACAGAGGTCCAGGTGGGCATGGCAATAGTTCCCTCATCTGTACCCACACATCAGTAAGACAAATGGCGGGGCGAGGAGATAGCACCCCAGTGTTAACAGGAGACTCGGCCTAACAGAGGTCCAGGTGTGGCTGATGGCAAAGTTTCCCTCATCTGTACCCCACACATAAGAACAAAGATGGCGGGGGGAGGAGACAGCAGCCCAGTGTTAGCAGGAGACTCGGCTAACAAGGTCCAGGTGGGCATGGCAAAAGTTCCCTCATCTGTACCCACACATCAGTAAGAACAAGATGGGGGGGCGAGGAGATAGCAGCCAAGTGTTAGCAGGAGACTTGGCTAACAGGTCCAGGTGGGCTGGCCAAAGTTCCCTCATCTGTACCCACACAATCAGAAGAACAAGATGGCGGGGCGAGGAGGAAGCAGCCCAGTGTTAACAGGAGACTCGGCTAACAGGTCCAGGTGGGCATTGGCAAAGTTCCCTCATCTGTACCCACACATCAGTAAGAACAAGATGGCGGGGCGAGGAGATAGCAGCCCAGTGTTAAAGGAGACCGGCTAACAAGGTGCAGGTGGGCATGGCAAAGTTCCCTCATCTGTACCCAACACTCAGTAAGAACAAGATGGCGGGGCGTAGGAGATAGCAGCCCAGTGTTAGACAGGAGACTGGCTAACGAGGTCCAGGTGGGCATGGCAAAGTTCCCGTCATCTGTACCCACACATCAGTAAGAACAAGATGGCGGGGCGAGGAGATAGAGCCCAGTGTTAACAGGAGACTCGGCTAACAGGTCCAGTGTGGGCATGGCAAAGTTCCCTCATCATGTACCCACACATCCGTAAGAACGAAGATGGCGGGGCGAGGAGATAGCAGCCCAGTGTTAACAGGAGACTCGGCTAACGAGGTCCAGGTGCGCATGGCAAAGTTCCCTCATACTGTACCCACACATCAGTAAGAACAAGATGGCGGGGCGAGGAGATAGCAGCCCAGTGTTAACAGGCGACTCAGGCTTAAACGAGGTCCAGGTGGGCATGGCAAAAGTTCCCTCATCTGTACCCACGCATCAGTAAGAACAAGATGGCGGGGCGATGGAGATAGCAGCCCAGTGTTAACAGGAGACTCGGCTACGCGAGGTCCAGGTGGGCATGGCAAAGTTCCCTCATCTGTACCACACATCAGTAAGAAGCAAGATGGCGGGGGAGGAGATAGCAGCCCAGTGTTTAAGGAGACTCGGCTAACAGAGGTCCAGGTTTGGGTGGCATGGAAAATTTCCCTCATCTGTAACCTCACCATCCAGTAAGAACAAGATGGCGGGGCGAGGAGATGAGCAGCGCCAGTGTTAACAGGAGACTCTGCTAACAGATCCATGGTGGGCATGGCAAAGTTCCCTCATCTGTACCCACACATCAGTAAGAACAAGATGGCGGGGCGAGAGATAGCAGCCCAGTGTTAACAGGAGACCGTGCTAACGAGGGTCCAGTGGGCATGGCAAATGTTCCCTCATTGTACCCACTATCAGTAAGAACAAGATGGCGGGCGAGGAGATAGCAGCCGCAGTGTTAACAGGAGACTCGGGCTAACGAGGTCCATGGTGGGCAGGCAAAGTTCCCTCATCTGTACCCACACAATGAGTAAGAACAAGATGGCGGGGCGTGGAGATAGCAGCCCAGTGTTAGCAGGAGACTTGGCTAACGAGGTCCAGGTGGGCATGGCAAAGTTCCCTCATCTGTACCCACACTATCAGTAAGAAGCAAGATGGCGGGGCGAGGAGATAGCGCCCAGTGTTAGACAGGAGACTCGGCTAACGAGGGTCCAGGTGGGCATGGACAAAGTTCCCTCATCTGTACCCAGCACTCAGTAAGAACAAGATGGGGGGGCGAGGAGATAGACAGCCAGTGTTAACAGGAGCTCGGCTAACAAGGTCCAGGTGGGCATGGCAAATTTCCCTCATCTGTACCCACACGTCAGTAAGAAAAAGATGGCGGGGCGGGAGATAGCAGCCCAGTGTTACAAGGAGACTCGGCTAACGAGGTCCCGGTGGCATGGCAAGTTCCCTCATCTGTACCCACACATCAGTAAGAACAAGATGGCGGGCGAGGAATAGCAGCCCAGTTGTTAACAGGAAGGACTCCCGCCTAACGAGGTCCAGGTGGGCGATGGCAAAGTCCCTCATCTGTACCCCACATCAGTAAGAACAAGATGGCGGGGCGAGGAGATAGCAGCCCAGTGTTAACAGGAGACTCGGCTAACGAGGTCAAGGTGGGCATGGCAAAGTTCCCTCATCTGTACCAACACATACAGTGCGGGAGGAGAAAAGCAGCCAGTAGAATTGGAACGAGGTCAGGTGGGCAAGCCATTGTACAACTGAAGAAAATGGGGAGGAACAGCCCAGTGTTAACAGGAGACTCGGCTAAGAGGTCCAGGTGGGCATGGCAAAGTCCCTCATCTGTACCCACACAGTCAGTAAGAACAAGATGGCGGGGCGAGGAGATAGCAGCACAGTGTTAACAGGAGACTCGGCTAACGAGGTCCAGGTGGGCATGGCAAAGTTTCCCTCATCTGTACCCACACATCAGAAGAACAAGATGGCGGGGCGGGAGATAGCAGCCCAAGTGTTAAAAGGAGACTCGGCTAACGAGGATCCAGGTGGGCATGGCAAAGTTCTCTCATCTGTACCCACACGTCAGTAAGAACAAGATGGCTGGGGGAGGGAGATAGCAGCCCAGTGTTAACAGGAGACTCGGCTAACGAGGTCAAGGTGGGCATGGCAAAGTTCCCTCAATTCTACCCAACATCAGTAAGAACAAGAGGCGGGGCAAGGAGATAGTCAGCCAGTGTTAACAGAGAGACTCGGCTAACGAGTCCAGGTGGTGCATGGCAAAGTTCCCTCAACGTACCCACACAATCAGTAAGAACAAGATGGCGGGGGCGAGGAGATAGCAGCCAGTGTAAGCAGGAGACTCGGCTAACAAGGTCCATGTGGGCATGGCAAAGATTCCCTCATCTGTACCCACACATCAGTAAGAACAAGATGGGCGGGCGAGGAGATAGCAGCCAGTGTTAACAGGAGACTCGGCTAACGGGTCCAGGTGTGCATGGCAATTTCCCTCATACTGTACCCAACTCATCAGTAAGAAACAAGATGGCGGGGGCGAGGAGATAGCAGCCCCGGTGTTAACAGGAGACTCGGCTAACGAAGGTCCAGGTGGGCATGGGCAAAGTTCCCTCATCTGTACCCACCATCAGTAAGAACAAGATGTGGGGGCGAGGAGATAGCAGCCCGGTGTTAACAGGAGACTCGGCTAATCGAGGTGCAGGTGGGCATGGCAAAGTTCCCTCATCTGTACCCACACCCAGTAAGAACAAGATGGCCGGGGCGAGGAGATGAAGCAGCCAAGTGGTAACAGAGACGTCGGCTAACGAAGTCCAGGTGGGCATGGCAAAATTCCCTCATCTGGTACCCACACATCAGTAAGAACAAGATGCGGGGCGAGGAGATAGCAGCCAAGTGTTAACAGGAGACTCGGCCAACGAGGTCCAGGTGGGCATGGCAAAATTCCCTCATCTGTACCCACAAATCAGTAAGAACAAGATGGCGGGCGAGGAGATAGCAGCCCAGTGTTAAGGAGACTCGGCTAACGAGGCCCAGGTGGGCAGTGGCAAAGTTCCCTCATCTGTACCCACACACATCAGTAAGAACAAGATGGCTCGGGCGAGGAGATAGCAGCCAAGTGTTAACAGGAGACTCGGCTAAACGAGGTCCAGGTGGGCATGGCAAATGTCCCTCATCTGTACCCACATATCAGTAAGAACAAGATGGGGGGCGAGGAGATAGCAGCCCAGTGTTAACAGGAGACTCGGCTAACGAGGTCCATGGTGGGCATGGCAAAGTTCCCTCATCTGTACCCACACACCAGAAGAACAAGATGGCGGGGGAGGAGACAGCAGCCCAGTGTTACAGGAGACTCTGGCTAAAGAGGTCCANAAACAGCAAAACCTCACCCCAGAGAATCCAGGTACTGCCCTGAGCCTCCTCTCCTCCCAGGCCCTTACCTTCTAAGGTCGACTTAAGTCTTAGGGTCTTGCATCGGCACCTTTCTACATGTTCTATGGCAGTGAGTCACCAGTCATCCCAGGCCAGGGAAGTCTTGGAGATTCACTTAAAAGGACTTCATCCAGGAGAGATGGCTCAGCAGTTAAGAGCACTGACTCCTCTTGCAGAGGACCTGGGTTTGATCCCCAGCACCCACATGGCAGCTAAGAACTGTCTTTAACTCCAGTTCCAGGGGAATCTGACACCCTCTTCTGACCTCTGCTGCATTGTATGACATGGGTGCACAAACCTACATACAGACAGTACATTTATACACATAAAAAATAAATAAAATTTAAAAAAGTACTTTATATCAAAACCATCATAGTAAAATTGAAAGACAATAATTCTGAAATATATGCTGTGTCTACTGTAGACAAAACTTAACTTGTTTAATATTCACAGTACTCATAGCTACATAGTTAAAAATGAGAAATCAAAGAGATTAATACTTCACTTTCAATTAAAATTTCCAATAAACTTGTGAAAAAACAGTAAATACTACTGCTTTCTTAAAAAATCAGATTATGAAAATAAGAAGATACTATTCCACCTGTGTAATTAGCAAAAAGAAAATAAGATAAATTACAAGGTTGAGGAGAAGTAGGTATGTGCTCAACTCTCTGTTTAGGGACTGAGTTAGATCATACTTTAGAGATAAGCAGTTTGACAAGACATATCAAAGCCTTTAAATCCCATATGGACATTGAGCCAGAAATTCTGCATGGGAACATTTAAAATAACTGTGCTACCGAGATCCCTACCATGCTTGGCTTGGGACTGTGAATTAAAGACACAGCATAGAAGGAACTGGACTCGGGCCCCTGTGAGGAGAGTTATTTGCAAACCTGACCCTGCCAACATCATACCTGGCACTTCTGCAGAGCACTGAGGTTTTCTACTCAAATAGCCTGCTGACCTCATCTCCAGCAAACCCTCTCTGGCTGCACAGAAGGCTTTAAATGAGTCCAATGACTTTTGTTGCACCATCTGCTTTGACCCCCTTCTCTAGACCCTGCGTGGGCAGGCAGCCTGTCTCTGTCATTGACTTCTGGCAGCTTGGTTGCCAAGGAGTCTGGGTATGAGCAGATATGCCAGGTCTTCTGAGGACACTCTGCAGTCACCGTCCTGTCATTCGGCTCCTGTCCAAATGTGGTTAACTCCCTCTATCCCCAGCTTCTGTTTGGCCAGTTACCTTGCTGGAGTGGCTTCTAATCTCCATACACAGTGCAGGGATTCTTTAAAATAGACCACCTGCCCCATACAATATATGTGCATTGATTTTAACGTGTCTCTCCTTGCTAACTCAAAAACACATTGCCTGATTCAGTCCAACCCTACCCTGTCCTCTAATGGCAGTGCCTATAACAGTTTTTCTTTTAAAAGACCCAATCTACCTATGCATCATAGATTAGCTAAATACATCATGATTCATTCATTTAACAGACCAATAAAAGTGACCAATAAAAGTGAGGCAATAAATCTGGGCTGGAGAGATGGATCAGCAGTTATGAGCATCCACTGGCTGCTCTTGCAGAGAATTGAGTTTGGTAACTCCAGTTCCAAGTGATCCAACACCTCCTCTGCCTCCATGGGCACTACACACACATGGTACACTTATATACATGCTGCCAAAATAGTCATTGCACATAAAATAAAAATAAATTGATCAAAAAACCTCTTTTAATGATGAAGTAAAAGATGATATAACATCTTGACTTAAACCTATCAGACACTACAGGGAAAAGAGTTACAAAATCAGTTTCCTTAGTTGAAACATGTGTAACAAGTTGTAAGTCTCTAGCTTATGGTGTGTTATAGTTTGATTTGTTGTTTCCTATTTTAAATCTCTAATTTGCAATTTCCTTAAATCAGTCTATATTCTTTTGGAAAAATAAAATATTCAAAAATTAAATGATTCAAAATGTCATAAGGAAGAAGTTATATAATTTTCAAGGACATCCTGCCCCTACCCTATAGGCACTGAATATATATCATAAACCATGAAGTAGTCATGATAGTTATGAGTCCTCTAGAAAAGATTACCTCAATAGGAATTTTTTAGCTCTACTTAAATTCAGCCTCAGGTCTATGAGTAGGAGGGGACAGGGTAGTGTTCAGTGGAAAATAACGGACATTACTTGAACTCCTTGAAGTCTAGGTAATATGCTTGTACCTGTATGTTCTGGAGTTAAGAAGCTGCATTTCCAAACAAAGCTTCCAATCTTCTGTTTGGGATCTCTCTAGGAAAGTAGAACTCAGTGTAAGGAAGTTGATAATTTAGCTGACAGGAAAAAAAGATAATCCATTTAAAGCACAGGCAGTACACTCAGTCATGTTCCAAAGAATGGACTACAGAGCAAGAGTGTTTGGAGCAGAGATGGGCAGGTATGGTAGGCAACTACTCGTCAATGTGTTTGTGCTTGAGAATGGCAACTAAAAGCCAAGCAAGAGCGTTCAGACCATCCATCATCTGACCCAACGAGGAAGAGCACAGGAGACTCACCAGGTGTTGGGTTTTAAAATCAGGACGTGAACAAGATGACAACAGAAAACAAAACAGGAGTTTTGGGAATTCAGTTGTCCAGACCAACAAGTGAAAGCCCAAGAGAATTGTTTTAAAACAAGAGCAAGAACAAGATGGCGGGGCGAGGAGATAGCAGCCCAGTGTTAACAGGAGACTCGGCTAACGAGGTCCAGGTGGGCATGGCAAAGTTCCCTCATCTGTACCCACACATCAGTAAGAACAAGATGGCGGGGCGAGGAGATAGCAGCCCAGTGTTAA
>VZQC01007630.1:1062024-1162024 GCA_009823505.1 Rhizomys pruinosus
TGTACATATGAAATATGCCAAACCTAGGAACTCTATGAACTTCCAATTACCAGTAGAAATACTGAAGTATCAGATGATTATGATGCTATAGCTTCTATTATTTCATGAACATTGAGCCCATATGGGAACAGTTTGATAGTGCAGCAGATCCCCGAGGTATGATGATTTCATAGATATATGTGGTATCTAATCCATACTTCCAGCTATGAGGGCAGATGACAAGAATACAACATGTAGCTTGAAGATCTTTTCTGTTCTTACTGGTGTGTGGGTACAGATGAGGGGACTTTACCACTCCTACCTGGACCTTGTTAGCCGAGTCTCCTGTTAACACTGGGCTGCTATCTCCTCGCCCCGCCATCTTGTTCTTACTGATGTGTGGGTACAGATGAGGGAACTTTGCCATGCCCACCTGGACCTTGTTAGCCGAGTCTCCTGTTAACACTGGGCTGCTATCTCCTCGCCCCGCCATCTTGTTCTTACTGATGTGTGGGTACAGATGAGGGAACTTTGCCATGCCCACCTGGACCTCGTTAGCCGAGTCTCCTGTTAACACTGGGCTGCTATCTCCTCGCCCCGCCATCTTGTTCTTACTGGTGTGTGGGTACAGATGAGGGAACTTTGCCATGCCCACCTGGACCTTGTTAGCCGAGTCTCCTGTTAACACGGGCTGCTATCTCCTCGCCCCGCCATCTTGTTCTTACTGATGTGTGTGGGTACAGATGAGGGAACTTTGCCATGCCCACCTGGACCTTGTTAGCCGAGTCTCCTGTTAACACTGGGCTGCTATCTCCTCGCCCCGCCATCTTGTTCTTACTGATGTGTGGGTACAGATGAGGGAACTTTGCCATGCCCACCTGGACCTTGTTAGCCGAGTCTCCTGTTAACACTGGGCTGCTATCTCCTCGCCCCGCCATCTTGTTCTTACTGATGTGTGGGTACAGATGAGGGAACTTTGCCATGCCCACCTGGACCTTGTTAGCCGAGTCTCCTGTTAACACTGGGCTGCTATCTCCTCGCCCCGCCATCTTGTTCTTACTGATGTTGGGTACAGATGAGGGAACTTGCCATGCCCACCTGGACCTTGTTAGCCGAGTCTCCTGTTAACACTGGGCTGCTATCTCCTCGCCCCGCCATCTTGTTCTTACTGATGTGTGGGTACAGATGAGGGAACTTTGCCATGCCCACCTGGACCTTGTTAGCCGAGTCTCCTGTTAACACTGGGCTGCTATCTCCTCGCCACGCCATCTTGTTCTTGCTGATGTGTGGGTACAGATGAGGGAATTTTGCCATGCCCACCTGGACCTCTTTAGCCGAGTCTCCTGTTAACACTGGGCTGCTATCTCCTCGCCACGCCATCTTGTTCTTGCTGATGTGTGGGTACAGATGAGGGAACTTTGCCATGCCCACCTGGACCTTGTTAGCCGAGTCTCCTGTTAACACTGGGCTGCTATCTCCTCGCCCCGCCATCTTGTTCTTGCTGATGTGTGGGTACGATGAGGGAACTTTGCCATGCCCACCTGGACCTTGTTAGCCGAGTCTCCTGTTAACACGGGGCTGCTTCTCCCTCGCCCCCGCCATCTTGTTCTTACTGATGTGTGGGGTACAGATGAGGGAACTTTGCCATGCCCACCTGGACCTTGTTAGCCTTGTCTCCTGTTAACACTGGGCTGCTATCTCCTCGCCCCGCCATCTTGTTCTTACTGATGTGTGGGTACAGATGAGGGAACTTTGCCATGCCCACCTGGACCTCGTTAGCCGAGTCTCCTGTTAACACTGGGCTGCTATCTCCTCGCCCCGCCATCTTGTTCTTACTGATGCGTGGGTACAGATGAGGGAACTTTGCCATGCCCACCTGGACCTCGTTAGCCGAGTCTCCTGTTAACACTGGGCTGCTATCTCCTCGCCCCGCCATCTTGTTCTTACTGATGTGTGGGTACAGATGAGGGACTTTGCCATGCCCACCTGGACCTCTTTAGCCGAGTCTCCTGTTAACACTGGGCTGCTATCTCCTCGCCCCGCCATCTTGTTCTTACTGATGTGTGGGTACAGATGAGGGAACTTTGCCATGCCCACCTGGACCTCGTTAGCCGAGTCTCCTGTTAACACTTGGCTGCTATCTCCTCGCCCCCCCATCTTGTTCTTACTGATGTGTGGGTACAGATGAGGGAACTTTGCCATGCCCACCGGACCTCGTTAGCCGAGTCTCCTGTTAACACTGGGCTGCTATCTCCTCGCCCCGCCATCTTGTTCTTACGTGATGTGTGGGTACAGATGAGGGAACTTTCCATGCCCACCTGGACCTCGTTAGCCGAGTCTCCTGTTAACAGTGGGCTGCTATCTCCTCGCCCGCCATCTTGTTCTTACTGATGTGTTGGGTACAGATGAGGGAACTTTGCCATGCCCACCTTGACCTCGTTAGCCGAGTCTCCTTGTTAACACTGGGCTGCTATCTCCTCGCCCCGCCATCTTGTTCTTACTGATGTGTGGGTACAGATGAGGGAACTTTGCCATGCCCACCTGGACCTTGTTAGCCTTGTCTCCTGTTAACACTGGGCTGCTATCTCCTCGCCCCGCCATCTTGTTCTTACTGATGTGTGGGTACAGATGAGGGAACTTTGCCATGCCCACCTGGACCTCGTTAGCCGAGTCTCCTGTTAACACTGGGCTGCTATCTCCTCGCCCCGCCATCTTGTTCTTACTGATGTGTGGGTACAGATGAGGGAACTTTGCCATGCCCACCTGGACCTCGTTAGCCGAGTCTCCTGTAACACTGGGCTGCTTCTCCTCGCCCCGCCATCTTGTTCTTACTGTGTGTGGGTACAGATGAGGGAACTTTGCCATGCCCACCTGGACCTCGTTAGCCGAGTCTCCTGTTAACACTGGGCTGCTATCTCCTCGCCCCCCATCTTGTTCTTACTGATGAGTGGGTACAGATGAGGGAACATTGCCATGCCCACCTGGACCCTCGTTAGCCGAGTCTCCTGTCTAACACTGGGCTGCTATCTCCTCGCCCGCGCATCTTGTTCTTACTGATGTGTGTGGTACAGATGAGGGAACTTTGCCATGCCCACCTGGGCCTCGTTAGCCGAGTCTCCTTTTAACACTGGGCTGCTATCTCCTCGACCCGCCATCTTGTTCTTACTGATTTGTGGGTACAGATGAGGGAATTTTGCCATGCCCACCTGGACCTCGTTAGCCGAGTCTCCTGTTAACACTTGGCTGCTATCTCCTCGCCCCGACATCTTGTTCTTACTGATGTCTGGGTACAGATGAGGGAACTTTCCATGCCCACCTGGACCTTGTTAGCCGAGTCTCCTGTTAACACTTGGCTGCTATCTCCTCGCCCCGCCATCTTGTTCTTACTGTGTGTGGGTACAGATGAGGGAACTTTGCCATGCCCACCTGCACCTCGTTAGCCGAGTCTCCTGTTAACACCGGGCTGCTATCTCCTCGCCCCCCCATCTTGTTCTTACTGATGTGTGGGTACAGATGAGGGAACTTTGCCTGCCCACCTGGACCTGTTAGCCGAGTCTCCTGTTAACACGGGCTGCTATCTCCTCGCCCCCGCCATCTTGTTCTTACTGATGGTGGGTACATGATGAGGGAACATTTGCCATGCCCACCTGGACCCCGTTAGCCGAGTCTCCTGTTAACATGGGCTGCTATCTCCTCCCCCGCCATCTTGTTCTTACTGATTGTGTGGGTACAGATGAGGGAATTTGCCATGCCCACCTGGACCTTGTTAGCCGAGTCTCCTGCTAACACTTGGCTGCTATCTCCTCGCCCCGCCATCTTGTTCTTACTGATTGTGGGTACAGATGAGGGAACTTTGCCATGCCCACCTGGACCTCGTTAGCCGAGTCTCTTGTTAACACTGGGCTGCTATCTCCTTCGCCCCGCCATCTTGTTCTTACTGATGTGTGGGTACAGATGAGGGAACTTTGCCATGCCCACCTGGACCTCGTTAGCCGAGTCTCCTGCTAACACTGGGCTGCTATCTCCTCCCCCGCCATCTTGTTCTTACTGATGTGTGGGTACAGATGAGGGAACTTTGCCATGCCCACCTGGACCTCGTTAGCCGAGTCTCCTGTTAACACTGGGCTGCTATCTCCTCGCCCCGCCATCTTGTTCTTACTGATGTGTGGGTACAGATGAGGGAACTTTGCCATGCCCACCTGGACCTCGTTAGCCGAGTCTCCTGTTAACACTGGGCTGCTATCTCCTCGCCCCGCCATCTTGTTCTTACTGAGTGTGGGTACAGATGAGGGAACTTTGCCATGCCCACCTGGACCTCTTTAGCCGAGTCTCCTGTTAACACTGGGCTGCTATCTCCTCGCCCCGCCATCTTGTTCTTACTGATGTGTGGTACAGATGAGGGAACTTGCCATGCCCACTGGACCTCTTAGCCGAGTCTCCTGTAACACGGGCTGCTATCTCCTCGCCCCGCCATCTTTTTTACTGATTGTGGGTACAGTATTAGGGACTTTGCCATGCCCACCTGACCCGTTAGCCGAGTCTCCTGTTAACACTGGGTGCTATCTCCTCGCCCCGCCATCTTGTTCTTGATGATGTGTGGGTACAGATGAGGGAACTTTGCCATGCCCACCTGGACCTCGTTAGCCGGAGTCTCCTGTTAACACTGGGCTGCTATCTCCTCGCCCCGCCATCTTGTTCTTACTGATGTGTGGGTACAGATGAGGGAATTTGCCATGCCCACCGGACCTCGTTAGCCGAGTCTCCTTTTAACACTGGGCTGCTATCTCCTCGCCCCGCCATCTTTTCTTACTGATGTGTGGGTACAGATGAGGGAATTTGCCATGCCCACCTGGACCTGTTAGCCGAGCTCCTGTTAACACTGGGCTGCCTATCTCCTCGCCCCGCCATCTTGTTCTTACTGAGTGTGGGTACAGATGAGGGAACTTTGCCATGCCCACCTGGACCGTTAGCCGAGTCTCCTGTTAACACTGGGCTCTATCTCCTCGCCCCGCCATCTTGTTCTTACTGATGTGTGGGTACAGATGAGGGAACTTTGCCATGCCCACCTGGACCTTGTTAGCCGAGTCTCCTGCTAACACTGGGCTGCTATCTCCTCGCCCCGCCATCTTGTTCTTACTGATGTGTGGGTACAGATGAGGGAACTTTGCCATGCCCACCGGACCTCGTTAGCCGTCTCCTGTTAACACTGGGCTGCTATCTCCTCGCCCCCCCATCTTGTTCTTACTGATGGTGGGTACAGATGAGGGAACTTGCCATGCCCACCTGGACCCTTGTTAGCCGAGTCTCCTGTTAACACTTGGGCTGCTATCTCCTCGCCCCGCCATCTTGTTCTTACTGATGTGTGGGTACAGATGAGGGAACTTTTGCCATGCCCACCTGGACCTTGTTAGCCGAGTCTCCTGTTAACACTGGGCTGCTATCTCCTCGCCCGCCATCTTGTTCTTACTGTGTGTGGGTACAGATGAGGGAAATTTGCCATGCCCACCCACCTGGACCTGTTAGCCGAGTCTCCTGTTTAACACTGGGCTGCTATCTCCTCCCCCCGCCATCTTGTTCTTACTGATGTGTTGGTACAGATGAGGGAACTTTGCCATGCCCACCTGGACCTCGGTAGCCGAGTCTCCTGTTAACACTGGGCTGCTATCTCCCGCCCCGCCATCTTGTTCTTACTGATGGTGGGTACAGATGAGGGAACTTTTCCATGCCCACCTGGACCTCGTTAGCCAGTCTCCTGTTAACACTGGGCTGCTATCTCCTCGCCCCGCCATCTTGTTCTTACTGTGTGTGGGTACAGATGAGGGAACTTTGCCATGCCCACCTTGACCTGTTAGCCGAGTCTCCTTTTAACACTGGGCTGCTATCTCCTCGCCCCGCCATCTTTTCTTACTGATGTGTGGGTACAATGAGGGAACTTTGCCATGCCCACCTGGACCTTGTTAGCCGAGTCTCCTGCTAACACTGGGCTGCTATCTCCTCCCCCCGCCATCTGTGTTCTTACTGATGTGTGGGTACAGATGAGGGAACTTTGCCATCCCACCTGGACCTCGTTAGCCGAGTCTCCTGTTAACACTGGGCTGCTATCTCCTCGCCCCGCCATCTTGTTCTTACTGATGTTGGGTACAGATGAGGGAACTTTGCCATGCCCACCTGACCTCGTTAGCCGAGTCTCCTTTTAACACTGGGCTGCTATCTCCTCGCCCCGCCATCTTGTTCTTACTGATGTGTGGGTACAGATGAGGGAACTTTGCCAAGCCCACCTGGACCTTGTTAGCCGAGTCTCCTGTTAACACTGGGCTGCTATCTCCTCGCCCCGCCATCTTGTTCTTACTGATGTGTGGGTACAGATGAGGGAACTTTGCCAAGCCCACCTGGACCTTGTTAGCCGAGTCTCCTGTAACACTGGGCTGCTATCTCCTCCCCCCCCATCTTGTTCTTACTGATGGTGGGTACAGATGAGGGAACTTTCCATGCCCACCTGGACCTGTTAGCCGGTCTCCTGTTAACACTGGGCTGCTTCTCCTCGCCCCGCCATCTTGTTCTTACTGATGTGTGGGTACAGATGAGGGAACTTTGCCATGCCCACCTGGACCTCGTTAGCCGAGTCTCCTGTTAACACTGGGCTGCTATCTCCTCGCCCCGCCATCTTGTTCTTACTGATGTGTGGGTACAGATGAGGGAACTTTGCCATGCCCACCTGGACCTTGTTAGCCGAGTCTCCTGTTAACACTGGGCTGCTATCTCCTCGCCCGCCATCTTGTTCTTACTGATTGTGGGTACAGATGAGGGAACTTTGCCATGCCCACCTGGACCTCGTTAGCCGAGTCTCCTGTTAACACTGGGCTGCTATCTCCTCGCCCCGCCCTCTTGTTCTTACTGATGTGTGGGCACAGATGAGGGAACTTTGCCAAGCCCACCTGGACCTTGTTAGCAGAGTCTCCTGTTAACACTGGGCTGCTATCTCCTCGCCCCGCCATCTTGTTCTTACTGATTGTGGGTACAGATGAGGGAACTTTGCCATGCCCACCTGGACCTCGTTTAGCCGAGTCTCCTGTTAACACTGGCTGCTATCTCCTCGCCCCGCCATCTTGTTCTTACTGATGTGTGGGTACAGATGAGGAACCTTTGCCATGCCCACCTGGACCTTCGTTAGCCGAGTCTCCTGTTAACACTGGGCTGCTATCTCCTCGCCCCGCCATCTTGTTCTTACTGATGAGTGGGTACAGATGAGGGAACTTTGCCATGCCCACCTGGACCTCGTTAGCCGAGTCTCCTTTTAACACTGGGCTGCTATCTCCTCGCCCGCACATCTTGTTCTTACTGATGTGTTGGTACAGATGAGGGAACTTTGCCATGCCCACCTGGACCTTGTTAGCCGAGTCTCCTGTAACACTGGGCTGCTATCTCCTCGCCCCCCCATCTTGTTCTTACTGATGTGTGGGTACAGATGAGGGAACATTTGCCATGCCCACCTGGACCTCGTTAGCCGAGTCTCCTGTTAACACTGGGCTGCTATCTCCCCGCCCCGCCATCTTGTTCTTACTGATGTGTTGGGTACAGATGAGGGAACTTTGCCATGCCCACCTGGACCTTGTTAGCCGAGTCTCCTGTAACACTTGGCTGCTATCTCCTCGCCCCGCCACTTGTTCTTACTGATGTGTGGGTACAGAGAGGGAACTTTGCCATGCCCACCAGGACCTCGTTAGCCGAGTCTCCTGCATAGAACAAAGAAAAACATGGTGGTAATGAAGTCATTCTCTAACTGTAAATTAGAGCTGACTGTTATAGAGGTAATCTCTTATAAAACTGGTAAAACTGCTTTCTTTAATTGACTAATAGACATAGGAACTGTAAAAAGGATTATTCTCTATTCAGAACCAAATATAATACTAAAGTCTCTTTAAGCAGTGCATATAGGCAAAATATATTAATACAGGAGAGCACTGATAGCAGCAATGGATTATTCTGCCAAGGAGATGTTGGCCAGGGGATTCAAGTCCCCCCCCAAAGGTAAAGGCTTCTTGCCTGTAAACTGGGATACCTGCAAGAAGAGAGGTGGTAAGGCCCTGCTGTCAAAGACCTGATGTAAGTATGTGAAGGTTGTATTGAGACCACACTTGCAAGTGTACAGTTGGTCTCTGGAATACCAGAGAGTGTTACCAAAGGCCACTGAACCAATAAAGCAAGTGTTGGTCTCCTTGAGTCAAGCAAGACTCCTCCAACATCAGCTACACCTCAGCTGCTTGGAGATACTGTCCAGCAGTGGCAGCCATATGTCTCTATATCCCAAGTCTATTTGGCTATTGGCTTTCTCCTTGGAGGAATAACTCATGGATGTTGCCACAAGCTTATATCCTCTAGTGATTAGGAGATGTTATATGCCATAGTAAGACCTTGTCATGTTTTACAGGAAAAAAAGTAATCCATGGATTAACACACCATCCAAACATCTGTGTCTATACCAAAGTAACGTATCATAATAATTAGCAATGTTTAAATACCTATATATCTAATTGCTTGTGCTTCATTAGTAGGATTGAAAGGTTATTCCTGGACAAACTGTCAGCCCATGAAAGGAAACAGCCAGAACTGATTAGAGTCCAAAATGACATCTCCAGACAAAGTAGACTGTTCTGCTTCTCATCCGCCTGTGCCATTTTTCTAAGCCTAAGGAACAATCTGCGGAAGAGGGGGGAGTGGTAGAATGTAAGGGCTGTGATTGGGGTAAACGGTAAAACTACAGCAATATAGTCTGGACACTTATTTGATCAACTTGATTATACATTCAAACTCCTCCAGCTGGATGGTGGGAGCCTTAGGCTGTGTGGGTTTGGGCACAACTGCTTGCAAATTGGTTTTATATGAAGGATGCTTGTACTCAAAAAGAAAAAAAAGGAGCTAGATACTGAAAAGTCTTTAAAGCAGGTTTTCATGCCAGACCTGAAGAAGGCCAAGAGCTTGGAGGAAGACAGTCATTAAAATCCACTCTGTAAGATTTGCAGTTTAAAAGGGTATACTTAAAAATAACATATATTTATATAGAGAGGTATTTCAGTAGAGATTTATACAGAAATACAAAATAAACCATATAAGTTAATGGACTTGATTTCTCTGAAGTCATAGTCCAGTCATATAGCTGTAAAGAGCAAAGTGTATATTGGTTAAAATTTATTTGGCAGGTACTCAACTCTGACCAAGCTTTATCCACATATTATAGGATATTTTAAGGCTTAGTGAAATGTTTAGATTAGTTAAATTTGGTTGTAGGTTTCGGTGAAAATGGTAATACATTTGAACTAATTGGGAATATAAAATGTTAATTGTTTTATTTATAATTTGTATTGAACTTCCAACAGTAACTTTGGGGTTAAGGTACACAAATGGTCTCTATATTTTTCTGAATTATACAATATCACATTGTAATACTTTCATTTACTTGTAGGACAATTTAAAGGAATTAAGTTTATATTTACTTCTCAAATAAGTAGCATACAGTCAATGAGAAACAGTTTGGATAAATTTAATGAAAACTTATGCCTTGGATCCTGTTTATGGGTATGTGTAATACAACTTAGGCATCTATAGGTCAAAACATAAAAATTTAAAAAAACAAAAAGAGGGAGGTGGGAGGTGGAGTAGTATCCCTTCTGGGATACAAATGGAAAACTGTGTTCCAATCCTATTGATAAATTTTCAATTGTGAGATCTTGAAACTAACAATGGGAGGAGATTTGTATGTTCCCACAGGTAAAAACACCAATCTAAATGCCTGAAAACGTACAACTTTTGGCTGTGCAGGATGGACTGGGAAATGCCAACAGAGAGGCTGACCCATCTGAACATTAAAGAAAGAGGAACCTCAGACTGCCTGAGTCACAGACACTGAGCATCTCTCTGGACTCTATTAGGGTTAACCGTTTATAATGGGCCTTAACGAAGTTTACCTTCCAGATGCTGAGAAACCTTCCTACCTCTCCCCTTTATAGGAAAAAGAAAACCATGACAGTACTGAACTCATTCCCTAACTGTAAATTAGAGCCAACTGTTAGAGTGGTAATTTCTTATAAAACAGGTATAACTACCTTCTTTAATTGACTGATAGACATAGGAATTGTGAAAGGATAATTCTCTATCTAGAGCCAAATTTAATAGTAAAGTCTTTATAAGCTGAGTAATTAAGCAAAATATATTAGTACAGGAAAGCTCTGATATCAGCAATGAATTATTCTGCCTAGGAGATGTTGGCTAGGGGATTCAAACCCCCCCAAAATTATAAAGGCCTTTTGCCTATAAGTGGGATATATGCAAGGAGAAAGGCAGTAAGTCCCTGTTGTCGAAGACCTGGTGTGAGCATGAATAAATGTTATGAGACATCACTTGCTAATGTACAACTGGCCTCTGAAATTCCAGAGAGCATTACCAAAGGCCACTAAAGCAATACAGCAAAATATTGGTCTCCTTGAGACAAGCAAGACTCCTCCATCAGTATCAGCTACACCTCAACTGCCTGGAGATACTGTGCAATGGTGGCAGCCATATGTATATATATATATATATCCCAAATCTAATTGGCTATTAGTTCTCTCCTTGGAGCAATTACTCACAGCGGATGCCACAAGCTTATGTCCTCTAGTCGTTAGGAGATATTATAAGCCACAATAAGAACTTGTCACCCTTTATAGAGAAACCACAGTTTGTGGATTAGCATACCATCCAAGCATGTGTATCTTTGCTCACAGTTTAGCTTGCCATAATAATTAGTACTGCTTAAATGCCTGTACATCCAATTGCTTGTGCTTTGTTAGTATGACTAAAAAGGTATCACTGGATAAGCTGTCAACCCATGAAGGGAAACAACCTGAACAGACTAGAGTCCAAAATGACATCTCCAGAGAAAATAGACTGTTTTGCTTCTCACCCACTTGTGCCCCTTTCCCAAAGCCTAGGGAACAAATTGTGGAAGAGGAGGCATGGTAGAATGTAAGGGCTGTGGAGAGATTGGGGTGAATCGTGAGACTACAGCAATATAGACTGGACTCCTAACTGATCAACATGCCTGTGCATACAAGCATCTCCAACTGGACTATGGGAACCTGGGGTTGTTCAAAATTTGGACATAGATACTTGCAAATTGGTTTTAAATGAATGTTACTTACATTCATCGCTTATGCTTAATAATTTTGCTCACTTCAAAAAAATGCACCAATTACCTAATTGTATGGCAAACTGAGTAATATCAATGTTATCTGAAAGCAACTGTGTTATTATATTGTAGAATCCCTTAAAAATAAATAAAAGAGGAAAAAATAAAATAAAATGGGCAGATTTGGAAATCTCCAAACCTCTTATCCCATCTCTAAGCTCTTGAAAACTATACAATTTTGAGATTTTTTTCTATAACCCCAGCTGGCCTGGAACTCACTCTGTAGACCAGGCTGGCCTCAAACTCACAGAGATCCGCCTGCCTCTGCCTCCCGAGTGCTAGGATTAAAGGTGTGCGCCACCACACCTGGCAATGAACAAATATTTTTTAATAAATGATATTAAATCAATGGTATCTTATATTAGATTTAATGGTGTATTGTGTTTTTTAAGGAAATGTTTTATCATTCTTTTTGAAGTAAGAACTTTGAGGAATATATTCTAAAAGTTCATGAGAAATGCTAATGTAAGAAAAATCTAAAAGACAGTTCTTAGCCACCATGTAGGTGCTGGGAATCGAATCCAGATCCTCTGCAAGAGCAGTCAGCACTGTCAACTCACAAGCCATCTCTCCAGCCCCCATTAATCTATTATAAAGCACATATAGATGCACTTTTTGGAAATAAAGGAATTTTTTCATTTGGACAGAAAACCTACATTAATATGTAAAATGCAGAGTTATCAAGAACAGAAAAAAATCTCAAAAAATGTATAGTTTTAAAGAGCTAGAGATGGGATAAGAGGTTTGGAGATTTCCAAATCTGTCCATTTTAAAAACACATACACTTGGCTCTGGAGGGTGGATGGCACTTGGGAGTGGTCAGCAGGTGGCCCAAGGCTGTCATCCATTTGTCACCTGTAGGATGTTAAACATAACAATCCAACATCTTCCACCCAAGAACAAAGTGGAAAAATGAGACTCAGCTTTCCTGACGGCCTACGGTGCAGTTTTCTGTTCAGTCTGCCAAGGAAGAATGACTGCAAAGTGGGCATTTGGTCTGCACCTGACTGATTAGCTCCAGTAGTTATCGTGTGCCATTCTGAAACGCTACCCTACCCACCATTGGGAAGTGATCTCTCAATACTCACCCATTTCAAACACAAACACAACAAAGTCTTGGCCATAAGTTATAGCATCTAAGATTCACAAATGAAATGCACACAAGCACATGAAACCAAAGGACAGTTGAAAGGATCTATAGTTGAATATAGAAAGTATTCAGTTAGGGTCTGGAGGGATGGCCTAGCAGTTAAGAGGGCCGACGGCTCTTGCAGAGGACCCGGTTCGATCCCCAGCACCCACATGCGGCTGAGAATCGTCTGTAACTCCAATTCCAGGAGAACTCCAGTTCCAGGGGAATCCAAGACCCTCTTCTGACCTCCACGGCATTGCATGACACGGGTGCACAGACCTACATGCAGACAGTACGTTCATACCCATAAAAAAAAAGAAAGTATTCTGTTAATGAAATACATTTTACAGAACTGCTTATACTTAATTTCAACTTATCACTGTGTAGGCATCTGGCTTTTCTCAGTTTTATTAATATGACATGCGACCTTTGGTTTTTTTATAATCTGTAATGAAAATCATGCAAGTCTCTAATATGACAGGTAAAATGTCTGGTAATAGATATCTAAACAAAAGTATTTTCTGTTGTTTTTGTTGTTTGTTTTCTGCTTGTTTGAGATGGAATCTGGCTACACAATTTAGGCTACCTTCTAACACTCAATCCTCCTACCTCAGCTGAGATTATGGTTGGGTCCCACCAAACCAGGTTAGAAACATTTTATTTGCCGGGCGTGGTGGCACACGCCTTTAATCCTAGCACTCAGGAGGCAGAGGCAGGTGGATCTTTGTGAGTTCAAGGCCAGCCTGGTCTACAGAGTGAGTTCCAGGTCAGCAAAATATGTAATGTTACTCTTAATAAAAACTATCTTTAAATATTATATTAAATAACAGAGTAACTTAAATGTGAAAGACACATCAAAACTTTCAAAGCACTAATATTTAAAGGGGTACTTACACACAGACGCATGCATCAACACACAATTTAAAAATCTTTAAAATATATTAAATTAATTTATATGATAGCATAAATTAAGCAACATAAGTCCTTTCTTTTTCTGTTAGGTATATAGTTACTTCAGTTTCAAGTATTTCTTTGTCATTTACACTTAAGATCATACTCATGAAGATAGTTCCATATATGAAGTTTTTAGGACTTTTTCATTAAAGGGAAGCAAGACATCAAGACTTATACCCATCATCTTTTTTTCTAAGAAAAATTTATGTTACGTGTGTGTGTGTGTGTGTGTGTGAGAGAGAGAGAGAGAGAGAGAGAGAGAGAGAGAGAGAGAGAGAGAGATGAAGACAGATGCCCACAGAAGCCAAAACAGAGCTTTAAATCCTCCCTGGGATTCAGGCTCAAGTTACAGGGGGTTGTGAACCACCAATGTGGGTGTTGGGAACTGAACTCAGGTACTCTGGAAGAACGCCAAATTCTCTTAACCTCAGAGTCCATTATCTTTTTAAATTCTGCCAGCAATTTTTGAGCATCATGCTAGTTTCAGAGTAACTAACTAAACTTATTAATTTAAGCTTCTTTGGGCTGGAGAGATGGCTCAGTGTTAAGAGCACTGGCTGTTCTTACAGAGGACCCAGGTTCAATTCTCAGCACCCACAAGCAACTAACAACCATCTGAAACTCCCTTTCCAGAGGATCCAACACCCTCTTCTAATCTCGGTGGGCATTGCATAACATGAGCGCACTTACATGCATGCGGGCACTACACTCAGACACATAAAAATAAAAAATAAGACATTTAAAACTAGATTGTAAGACTCTTAGTGAGTAAGACAAAATACAATAAGGGCTTCTTCAATCATCATGAATTCAAGGTCCTCCAAATTCATTGCTACTCTGCCAGTTTTTCCACCATGATCCAAGATGTCAGTTCCCAGAGAAAGAAGGAAAGAATGAAGAATGAGTACGGTCCCCCTGAGAAGTTATACCATTGAGAGCGTGTCTAGTAAATGTAGTCTTTATTCCAGGTATTTATGAGCCTTAAACACAGGGGATTGGTTACATGTGGTTTCTAGGGGTTTATTGTTATTGTTTATTATGTGTACATGTGTGTGTGGAAGATATGCATGTATATATGGGGGGTTGCCCTCAGAGCCCAGAAGAGGGCATCAGATACCCTGGAGCTAGAATTACAACCAGTTGTGAGCCAACCAATGTGGGTGCTAGGAACCAAACTTGGGTCCTCTGCAAGAGCAACAAGTTCTCCTAACCACTAAGCCATTTCTCTGTCTTTTAGGTAGTATTATTTTAAGAATACCTTGATAGTATTCCCCCCCCAAAAAAAGGTACTTACTCTTTGGGGGCCAGGCATAGTGGTACCCACCTTTAATCCCAGCACTTGGGAGGCAGAGACAGGTAGATCTCTGTGAGATTGAAGCCAGCCTGGTGTACATAGGGAGTTCCAGGCTAGCTAGGGCTATAGGGAGACTACCCTGTGGTCAAGCTATCCTGTCACAAAATAAAATAAAATAAAATAAAATAATAACATAGAGGGAGGAGGAAGAGGAGGATAAGAAGAGGAGGAAGAGGAGGAGGAGGAGAAGGAGGAGGAGGAGGAGGAGGAGGAGGAGGAGAAGGAGGAGGAGGAGGAGGAGGAGGAGGAGGAGGAGGAGGAGGAGGAGGAGGAGGAGAAGATACTTACTCTTTTGACTCCCTCTCAGAGGGTAGATTCTGAGTTTTTCAATAATATCAACCAAGATCAAGGAGAGCAGAACCAGAGACACTGGCAGGTCAGGTAAGGAGTCGGGCAATGAATTAACAGAGCCATTGACGTTCTTTTGAACCTGTTTTCAGAAAAACATTTGGGCACATTAGTTTGCTTTCATTATTCCAAGCTCTTTCAGTAGTCTATACACAGGGCTAGCAAACTAAGCAGTGTGACAAGACAGAAAGCTGAGGGACAGATCACACTGTGTACGCCCGACTTATAACAATGACAAGACCGTGCTGAAGCCTGGGGAGACTTTTTACTAAATAGTGCTCTGCTCATTTAAAATGTGACCCTCCCTACACAGTACAACAAATCCCTTAGAGCTGGACTGGGAACGAGGAGGGGTGGGGGGGAAATAGCAGTTTCCAAAACACAACATGGGAAGAGAGCTTGAAGACTTTGAGGCTTCAATTCACAAATCTTCTCAACAAACAAACTAGAATTTTCCATAAAAGAAAAAAGTTGATAAATTAGATTGTTTAAAGCAAAAAAAGCTTCTGTTCATCAAAAGACACCAATAAAATTATAAAGGTAAGTGTTGGGTATAAAGACATTTGCAATACATGTACTCAACAAAGCACTGTGATCTGAACATGTAAGGAGCACACTCAAATTACTTTTAAAAGATAAGCAAAGCTGAAATGAACAAAGACGAAAGATTCTTGCCTAGCTAATTTGGGGAAAAAGAAATTCAAAACTATGATAATATTCAAAAATCTAGCCGCCAGAAGAGCTAAAATAAAAGAATTTTCAATGCAAGTGCTTGGTAGGAATGTCAAGCCTTGGGTACATTTGTTCTCAGTCTTTCTGGAAACTCGTTTGACATAATCTGTTACATTGAATATTTGAATATATCATATGATCCATCAATTCTGTTTACTTCTATGTATTTAATCACCTGAAATAATGCACACTGGTAGAGCAGTAATGTTCAGGCATGCCCTCTACATCATTAACTCAAACTAGAAACAGCTGAAGTTGTCTTCAAAAATAGAATTGACAGGCCTTGGGGTATAATTCAGTGGTAGAGTGCTGGCCTCATGTTTCTGAGACTCTGGGTTCAATCCCAGACTGCAACAACAACAACAAAAGGCAACTGTAGAACTGGAATAGAAATAGCAGTACTGAGCAGTTGGTAACACCTCAGAGGTAAAGCATGTGCTTAGCATGCACAATGGTTCAATCCCCAACACCACATAATAAATAAATTATAATAGTTTCTGAAATGAAATAGTTGAGTCAATAGCAATGAAAATGAATGAACTATAATAGCTATCTACAAAACATGAATTACCCTCACTTGCAATTTGGATAAAATAGAAGATAGCTGTTCATTATGTAAACAATATGAATACAGAGTTTATAACTTGTTTTCCTCTAATAGAAAGTTCAAAAATAGGTAAACTACTTTGTAATAGAAGTCAAGGTCAAAGTTACTTTTCAAGGGAGTAAGGAAAAGATGTCACTGTACAGAGCAGGGAAGGCAGTTGGCCATCTTGCACTTCTTGATCTGAGTGGTTTTTGCACTGGGGTCTGCTTATGGAATTCCATTAATACTGTACATCTATGTGTTGAGCACTTTTATGTATGTGTGTTACACTTAAATGACAAGTTAATAAAAAGAGGAAAGAAAATAATATGATGAGTGAGACATCTTAGAAAATAACTCCAGATATACCATAATTTTACAAACTGATATTTTAGGGGCTGGAGAGATGGTTCAGTGGTTAAGAGCAACAGCTACTCTTGCAGAGGACCAGGGTTCAATTCTGAGCACCCACAGTGGCTAAAATTGAACAGTCCGAACTTCTAGTTCTAAGTGATCTGACACCCTCTTTTGACCTCTGAGGTCATTGCATGACACCTACCTGTATTCAGGCAATACACCCATACACACAAAATAAAAATAATAAATAAAATATTTTTAAAACAAACTGAAGCTTTAGAGCTCCTAGGAATGTCAAGCTACTGTGATCCTACTTCCCAGAATTTTTCAAGGTAGTAACACTAAAGTAGTGGTCTTTGACTTCCTTGGAAAATAAAGTTCTTACAGCCTGCAAATTTTGCCTACAATAGTCCTACCATGTGCACTGTGTGCTCACTGAAGTCCTTTTGAAGCCATATTTCATCAATTTTTTTCAAGTAGTTAACACATGCGAAGAATATAGATGGACTAAAATTCTTCATCTTTTTTTTTTCATCTTTTTTCGAGACAGGGTCTCCCTATAGCCCCAGCTGTCCGGGAACTCACTCTGTAGACCAGGCTGACCTTGAACTCACAAAGATCCACGGGCTTCTGCCTCCCAAATGCTAGAATTAAAGGCGTGTGCCACCATGCACAGCTCAATTCTTCATCTTTTTAGACTTGAAGTTAGAGCCTTATATCATACATACAAGTACAAAAGTAATATGTTGAATTTATTTTATTTTATTTTTATTTATATATATTTTTTTATCAAATCTAGACCCATGTCTCCCCATCCCCCCACCCCACCAGAGCTCATGCATTCTGCCAAACATGCTTTTCATCTCTTTCTCAGTCTTTCTCAATATTCTCCATGTGGAAGTTGACTGTTTTGAGCAGAAGTTCACTGTTTCAGTCAGTTCTTTGATGCAGTCCTTTCTGTTGTTGTTGTTGTTGTTGTTGTTGTTGTTTTCAATATGCATCACTCCCAACTGCTTTGGACAAAAGCTCAAGGGGCCATGCACAAGAAATACTTACAACTAGGTAATTGGCACTAGCATCCACAGATGAGGGATACCATTCGTCGTTTGTTTTTCTGGGACTGTGTTACTTCACTCAGCATGATGTCCTCTAGCTCCAGCCATTTTCCTGCAAAGCTCATGATGTCGTCTTTCTTTACTGCTGCATAGAACTCCATTGTGTAGATGTACCACATTTTCTCTATCCACTCGTCAGTTGAGGGGCATTTAGGTTGGTTCCAGCTCCTTGCTATTGTGAAGAGAGCTGCAATAAACATGGCCGTGCATGTATCTCTGTGGTGGCGTAAGTCTTGAGGGTACATGCCCAGGAGTGGTATGGCTGGGTCGGGTGGCAAGTTCATTCCAAGTCTTCCAAGGGTTCTCCACACTGCTTTCCATAGTGGCTGTACAAGTTTACATTCCCACCAGCAGTGGATGAGTGTTCCCCTTTCCCCACAACCTCTCCAGCACTTGGTATCATTTGTTTTCTTGATCCTAGCCAGTCTTATTGGAGTAAGATGATATCTTAAAGTGGTTTTCATTTGCATTTCCTTAATGATTAGTGATGTTGAACAGTTCTTGAGGTGTTTCTCAGACATCTCTAATTCCTCACTTGTGAAGTCTCTGTTCAGTTCTTTGCTCCATCTATTGAGTGGGTCATTTGTTTTCTTTTTTCTTTGTTTTTTGAGTAGTTTATATATTCTGGAAATCAATGCTTTGTCAGATGTATCTGCAGTGAAGGTTTCCTCCCACTCTGTGGGATTTCTCTTCACTTCCTTGATTGTTTCTTTTGATGTACAGAAGCTTTTGAGTTTGATGAGGTCCCATTTGTCAATTGTCGACCTTAATTCTTGTGCAGCTGCTGTCTGATTTAGGAAGTCTTTTCCTACGCCTATGTCTTGTAGTCTGCTGCCAACTTTTTCTTCTATCACCTTCAGAGTTTGGGGTTTCACGTTGAGGTCTTTAATCCATCTGGAGTTGACTTTTGTACAGGGTGAGAGGTAGGGGTTTAATTTCATTCTTCTACAAGTGGTGATCCAGTTTTGCCAACACCACTTGCTGAAGATGCTGTCTTTTCTCCATTGTGGTTTCTTGGCCCCCTTGTCAAATATGAGATGGCTGAAATTGTATGTGCTCAGATTTGGATCTTCGGTTTTGTTCCATTGGTCAACAGGTCTGTTTTTGTGCCAGTACCAGGCTGTTTTTATGACTATAGCCCTGTAGTATAGTTTAAAATCTGGTATAGAGATCCCTCCTGTGTAGCTCTTTTCACTCAGGATTGATTTGGCTATTCGGGGTCTTTTGTTTCTCCAAATGAATTTAAGAACTTTTGTTTCCAAGCCTGTGAAGAAACTCTTGGGGATTTTGATTGGGATTGCATTAAATCTATACAAGAGTTTTGGTAAAATGGACATTTTTACAATGTTAATTTTCCCAATCCATGAGCATGGGAGGTTTTTCCATCTTCTGAGGTCTTCTTCAATTTCTTTCTTTAAGGGTTTAAAATTTTTGTTGTAGAGGTCTTTGGTGTCTTTGGTTAGGTTTGTTCCTAGGTATCTTATTGTTTTTGAGGCTATTGTGAGTGGGAAGGTCTCTTTGAATTCTTTCTCCAGTTGCTTGTTCTTGGTGTAAAGAAAGGCCATTGATTTTCTAAGGTTAATTTTGTATCCTGCCACTTTGCTGAAGCTGTTAATCGTTTCTAGGAGTTTTCTGGTGGAGTTTTTTGCATCTCTTAAGTAAACAATCATATCATCAGCAAATAGGGATAGTTTGACTTCCTCTTTTCCAATTAGTACTCCTTTAATATCCTTTTCTTGCCTTATTGCTCTAGCAAGTGTTTCAAGCACTATATTGAAGAGGAGTGGTGATAGGGGGCAGCCTTGCCGAGTTCCTACCTTTAAAGGGAATGTTTCCGTCATTTCCCCATTTAGGATGATATTGGCTGTGGGTTTCCTGTATATGGCTTTGATTACATTGAGGAATGATCCCTCCAATCCAATTCCTTCTAGGACTTTAAGCATGAAGGGATGCTGGATTTTGTCAAAGGCTTTTTCAGCATCAATTGAGATGATGGTGTGGTTTTTGTCTTTGATTCCGTTTATGTGTTTGATGATGTTTATTGATTTTCGTATGTTGAACCATCCCTGCATCTCTGGTATGAATCCAACTTGGTCATGATGGATGATCTTCTTGATGTGGGTCTGTATGCGATTTGCCAGTATTCTGTTTAGAATTTTGGCATCTGTGTTCATGAGGGAGATGGGTCTATAATTCTCCTTTTTAGTTGTATCTTTGCCTGGTTTTGGTAATAGAGTGATGTTGGCTTCATAGAAGGAATTTGGGAGAGTTCCCTCTGATTGTATACTTCTAAACAGTTTCAGAAATAATGGTTGTAGGTCTTTTTGAAATGTTTTATAGAATTCTGCTGTGAAACCGTCTGGGCCTGGGCTTTTTTTAGTTGGGAGGCTTCTTACTACATCCTCTATTTCTTCATATGTTATGGGTCTGTTTAAGCTGCTGGTCTCCTCTTGGCCAAGCTTTGGTGATTCCCAAGATTTCAGATATTCATCCATTTCTTCTAGATTTTCAAACTTGGTAGAATATAGGTTCTTGTAATATTCCCATATAATTTTCTTGATCTTTTCCTTGTCCGTTGTGATATTTCCCTTTTCATCACAGATTGTATTGATTTGGAGTTGTTCCTTCTTTCTTTTTGTTAACTGGGCTAGAGGTCTGTCTATCTTGTTTATTCTTTCAAAGAACCAACTTTTGGCTTCATTGATTTTTTGTATTGTTTTCTTTGTTTCTATTTCATTGATTTCTGCTCTGATTTTTGTTATTTCTTCCTGTCTGTTGCGTTTAGGGTTCATCTGTTGTTGCCTCTCAAGTGCTTTTAGCTGTAGTGTTAGATCATTCACTTGTGCTCTTTCTGTTTTTCTAATGTAGGCACCCAGGGCTATAAATTTCCCTCTTAGGACTGCTTTTAAGGTATCCCATAAGTTTTGTTGTGTTGTATTGTCATTGTCATTCAGTTCCAGGAATGTTTTTATTTCTTTCTTTATCTCTTCCTTGACCCATTCATTATTCAAGAGTGTGTTGTTTAGTCTCCATGTGTTCTTGTAGGCAGGAGGGCTTGTCCTGGTGTTGATGTTGAGCTTCATTGCACTGTGGTCTGACAGGATGCATGAAATTATTTCAATCTTTTTGTATTTGTAGAGGTTTCTTCTGTGTCCCAGGATGTGGTCGATTTTGGAGAATGTTCCGTGGGGTGCTGAGTAGAAAGTGTATTCTCTGGTATTAGGATGGAATGTTCGGTAGAGGTCTATGAGGTCCATTTGGTGTATCATATCGTTCAGTTCAGATGTCTCTCTGTTTATTTTTTGTCCTGTTGACCTATCCAAAGGACTCAGTGGGGTATTGAAATCTCCCACTATGAGTGTGCTGGGGTTAGTCTGTGACTTGTGGTCCTGGAGAATTGTCTTTATAAAGTTTGGTGCACCAGAATTTGGGGCATATATATTCATAATTGTGAAATCTTCTTGGTGGATTGTTCCTTTGATGAAAATGTAATGGCCTTCTTTGTCTCTTCTGATTTCTTTTACTTTGAAGTCTATTTTATCCGATATTAAAATAGCAACACCTGCTTTCTTTTTGGTACCATTTGCTTGGAATATTTTTTTCCATCCCTTCACTTTAAGGTGGTGCCTGTCCTTGAAGGTAAGATGTGTTTCTTGCAGACAGCATATCGATGGATTCTGTTTCCTAATCCAGTCTCCCAGTCTATGTCTTTTGATTGGGGAATTTAGTCCATTAATATTTAAGGTTATGACTGATAGGTTTGTGTTGCTTCCTTTTGCCTTATTATCCATCTGCGGTTTTGATTTAGGTTTCTACTTCTGCAGTTATGCTTTTATTGATTTCTCCTTCTAGTTGCCTGGGGTTGGTTGCTCCTTTCTTCTGTTCTTTGGATTGCTTCAAGTATTCTCTGAAGGGTTGGTTTTCCGGACATGTATTCTTTCAAGTTGTTTATGTCATGGAAGATTTTCCTCTCTCCTTCCACTATGATTGACATTTTTGCTGGGTATAGTAACCTGGGCTGGCATCCATTGTCCCTCAACACTGGGAATGCTTTGCTCCAGGTTCTTCTTGCCTTCATCGTTTGCTGTGAGAAGTCCGTTGTTATTCTGATAGGTTTCCCCTTATAGGTCACTTGTTGTTTTTCTCTTGTCGCTTTAAGAATTTTCTCTTTGTTTTGGGTGTCCAGCATTTTAACTATGATGTGGCGTGGAGAATTTCTTTTCTGATCTTGTCTGTTTGGAGTTCTATGTGCTTCTTGTATTGGTATTGGTTTGTCCTTTTTTAGTTTGGGGAAGTTTTCATCTATTATTCTGTTGAAGATCTGATCAATACCTTTCTCTTGGGATTCTTCTCCTTCCTCTATTCCTATGATGCGGAGGTTTGATCTTTTCATAGTGTCCCACAGCTCCTGGTTGTTCCATTTTTGTGTATTTTTAAATTTTTCATAATCTTTCCTTGAGGTTTTTAGTTGTTCTGTGTTGTCCTCCAGGTCTGATATTCTTTGTTCTGCTTCCTCCATTCTGCTTCTGAGGCTTTTTTCATTCCTTTCCTCTTGAATGGATGAGTGTTTGATTTCCTTTTTCATTTCCTCTTCTGATTTCTTTAGTGTTTCTATTTCTTTTTGGAGCTTCTCGATCTCTTTTTGTAGCTCTTTTGTTTGCTGGTTGGTTTCTTTTTCTTTTTCAGCATGGGATCTTTTCAGTGTTTCTACTTCCTTCCGGAGCTTGTCATTCTCTCTCTCTCGGTCCTCATTCTCTTTTCTTAGTTCTTTAATTTGTTCTTTATGATCTTGTAGTTCTTTAAGTATGTTCCCAATTGTGTTTCTGATGTCTGTGTCCTGGGGCATCCCCGGGGGGATCCCACTGCAGGAGTCATCCATAGGGTTGGTAAAGCTTGGCGTGGGATTATCCTGCACCTTTCCAGTGTAGTCTCTTCTTCGTGTTCCTGGCATATGGGCTTCTCCTTGCCTGTATTCCAATGTGAGTCCTAAATGCCTCTTCACTGTGCTGAAGGCTTGCTTTGCTTGCCTCCTTCAGATGCCTTCATAATCCCAGTGGGGGGGGGTGCTCTTTAGCCCTCGCCCGGTACCTGTGTTTCAGCTGGTCTCAGGCGATCTCAGATCTCAAGACTCACACTACCCTGCCTTTTATACCAGCTGGGAGGATAACTCCGCCCCCACAGCCACAAAAGCCAATTAAGCCAAAGACAACTGGATTAATGGATTAACTAGATTAAGTCAGTCAACAATCAGCCTTGCTGAAGCACCCAGCTCCTACCTACCTTCCTGCACTTCAGCTGGTCTCAGGAGATCTCATATGTTGAATTTTAATTGAATGCTATCTACACTTTCCCTTCAATCACAGAAGATTGGGTCAAACAAACATTAATAAGTGTTTTGAGTTAGGGACTAGAGAGATAGTTTAGCATTTAACAGCATCTTGCAGAAGACTCAGGTTCAATAACCCCAGTTCCAGGGGACCAATGCCCTCTTCTGGCCTGTGTGGGCACCAGGCATATACATGATACATATAAATACATGCAGTCAAACATTCATACACACATAAAATAAAAATTAAAACTTAAATATTTTGGACATACTGCTCTCTTGAATTTAATAACAAGACATTTTAAAATATCAAAATTCTTCACTGGGAGAAATCAACATTCCATACCTCAGTCACAGCTATAGAGAAGCTAAAGCTGGGAAGTGTGGTGAACAGGATGCACATCATCAGAACAGGTCTCCTAGCAAAGGAGAAAAAAAAACCATCAACAGCAAGAATACACAAGAGCAACAGTTCCTGTTATGTTTTTGCTAATGTTGCAGTTCCTGTTTCATTCATCTATAGTTTTTCTAAGAAGCTTACTGCTTCCTTATTTCCATTTCCCAGATGTTTGAGTATGGCAAAGAGGAACATGTGCAAAAAACAGATTTATTTTCTCCAACAAATGGGTGAGAGGTTGGCAAATAATCCAACTAATTAGTAAATCTCATTGGACTACTAAAAAGCATCAAAATGCAACATTTCCATGATTCCTTGCTTAGAATACTATCCAAGATGTCCAGATCTGATAGCCAATAGAACAAAGATTTTAAAAAGTAACATGACTTTTTCAAGCTATGTTTTATACCATATTATAAAGCTGATGTTTCACAACTTACACTTGGAGATGATAAAGTATTAAATCTCAAAAATAGTTTTAATTATATTTGTTTACTTAAATTGAGAAAATATGACACATGCATAAAAATTACATAGTTCTTCAAACTTTTGGACCTCCTCTGAGTCCTTCATAATGAATCAATCAAGTAATGATTGACTTGTGAAATAAATACACTATATCTTATGGCAGGGAAAAATTAAAATGGATGTTTAACTTCATGAATTAAAAGGAAGATGAGGGGCTGGAGAGATGGCCTAGTGGTTAAGAGCGCCAAGTGCTCTTGCAGAGGACCCAGGTTTGATCCCCAGAACCCACATGGCAGCTGAGAACCATCTTCGACTCCAGTCCCAGGGGAATCCGACACCCTCTTCTGACCTCCACAGCATTGCACAACACGGGTGCACAGACCTACATGCAGATAGTACATTCATACACATAAAAAAAAAAATTTTGAAAAAAAAGGAAGATGCTGGGCATGGTGGCGCATGCCTTTAATCCTAGCACTTGGGAGGCTGAGGCAGGTGGATCTTTGTGAGTTCAAGTCCAGCCTGGTCTACAGAGTGAGTTCCAGGGCAGCTGGGGCTACAGGGAGACCCTGTCTCAAAAAAAAAAAAAGGAAGATGAGAAATAATCGGATCTTTTGGGGGGTACAAATACACACATGCCCATGTGTGTGGAGACCAGATGACAATCTTGGGTGTCAGTCTTCATCTTCCACCTTCTTGGAGACAGTTTCTTGTTTTACCACTGGGTAAGCCAGACTGCCTGGCCTGTGAGTTTCTGGAGATTCTCATGTCTCTGCCTCCTTTCTTCCCACAGGAGCACTGTGTCTGGCTGTTTATGTGTGTTCTGGGGGTCTGAACTCAAGTCCTCATACTGAGGGATAAGTTCTTTACCCACTGAGCCCATGACCCAACCCACCAAAGCTTTTTTACAATGAAATATTTATTTCCTCTTTCCTTAAATATGTATTATATTACTTTCATTTACATGAAGTTCTCCTAAGTATAAGAAGTATTGAATAGCTTCAAATTATTAACAATTTCTCCTCATTTCTGTCATCTCTCTTCTATCCAATGTCCTATTGGATATAGACATAAATAAGCAGGGGAGACAGTACTCCCTCTGCTAGCCACACCCAGGACAGGGCAAACACCAGTTATAACAGGATTTCAAATTGGTAGTTCAAGAGAATTATTTTGTTCTCTTAAAAAATAAGTATTAAGGGGCTGGAGAGATGGCCTAGCGGTTAAGAGCGCCGACCGCTCTTACAGAGGACCCGGGTTCGATCCCCAGCACCCACATGGCAGCCGAGAACCGTCTGAAACTCCAATTCCAGGAGAACTCCAGTTCCAGGGGAATCCGACACCCTCTTCTGAATTCCGCGGCGTTGCACGACACGGGTGCACAGACTTGCATGCAGGCAGTACATTCAAACACATACAGAAATAAATAAAAATTAATAAAAAAAATTTTTTAATTAAAAAAATAAGTATTAAAAACAAAGTTGGCTCTGTGTGTGTGTGAGACAGAGAGATGAAAAAGACAGAGAGACAGAGACAGAGAGATACAGAGAGAGAGAGGGAGAGAGTCAGACAGAGAGAGAGAGAGACAGAGACACAGAGACAGGGAGAGAGCCCAGATCCAAGTTCCTGCAGCACCAGGCTCCCTAAGCTTGGTTAAGTGATGCATGGGGTCTCCATCCTCCGAAAGAGGGGCATATCCCAGAAGCTATACATGGGCTCTTCTCTAAATCATCTCCCTCAGTCATCCCATCTACTCCCATGTCACTCAATACATGCTGCCTTTTTTCCTGAGTTCTGGACTTAGACATCCAACTGACATCTCCGCCTGGATGTCAAAGAGGCAATGCAGACTAAGCACATCTGAAAGAGAATGCAAGTCCACCCCCACTTAGTCTAATGGTTCACCCTATCCTGTCTGACTTCCTGACAAAATCCACATCCAATCCACCTTCTGCTAACCCATAACCTATCCAGGATCATCTCCCCTCTGTAATTTTTCATGAGTTTCCTGTTAGTGTTTCTATTTTTGCCTAAAACATTTTCTCTATATTTTAAAAACGAAATCATATTTGTGAAGGGTGGAGGGGGACATGAATGGGATCCCTGTGCACCTACATAGGGAGCCAGAGCCAGGCCTTCCAGTGACTTCCTCCTTCGCTGCTCTCCACCTTACTGTCGTGAGACAGGGTCTGTCGCTGAACTGGAAGCTCACCATTCTGACTAGGCTGGCTGGCCAGTAAGTTCTCTGTATCCAACTATCTCTCCCGCACAGTGCTGGGCTTACAGGCACACACAGCTAGCCATGTGAAGCTTTTTACATGGACACTGAGAACTCAAACACGGGTCATTATGTACCTCTCCAGCCCCTGGAGTCACATTTTTCTAGATTGCCTCTTGTCACTGCTCAGGGAGTTTGTGTGTAATGGGTATGAAGATTCAGTCTTGTAAAATGAGAAGAGTTTTGTGGACAGATGGTTGACAGAGATGGTAGCCCATCAAAGTGTGCGTTTAAAACCATTGAGCTATATGCAAAAATGGTTAAGGTCATAAATCTTACATTATGTGTATTTTACTACAAAGTGTCTAATGGATGTGCAATGGAATTAAAATAAAACTAACCCTAATCACCATAGCCTACATGTTCTGCAGAAAAGTATTTCCCTTATTTATCTTATTTTTCCTCATTCAAAATGAAGAGCCATTTTTCTCCACCTACCTCCCACCATCCCAACCTCTGGTTCCCTCATCGCCTGCCCAAGCTCACCTCTGCTCAGCCTTACACTACCCTCTCCTTTTGCCTGGGCTCTCTACCATGTCTGTTTGGATAGGGTCTGGCTCCTTCCTGTTGTCTACTTCTCCCACTTAGGTTCCTTTCTCCACATTCCATCTACATAGGATTTTTCACATTCAGCCTTGAATCCTGCTGATTTTTTCCATTTTTACTTATTATCTTCTATCTTTCCTCATTCATTCCACAGTGTAAATTCCTGGACACCAAAACTGAACTTAGATGGTTCAATACTTTGTTTCCAGCATGAATGTGTTTGCCAAAAAGGCATCCTGAAATCCCAAGTCCCCAATAGCTCCTCTTTGCATGGATCATCATTGTGGTGGGTCAGAACCCAACAGGATATTCTTATAACACAGACTAACACAGAAGGAAGGGTATGGAAACACAAGGACAATGTTATGTGACAATGAAGGCAGAAATCTTGGTGAGTCCCATAATAACCAAGGAATGCCATGGATTGCCAAAAGTCACTCGAAGCGAGGATAACAGTCATCTCCCTAGTGCTGTCAACACCTTGGTCTTGGGCTTCTAGACCCTTCTACAGTGAAGAATAACTTTATGTCTTCTATGCCATGTAGCTGATGATACTTCTTTTCAGCATGCCTAGTTTTGCCAGTAGGAGAGAGAAGCTGCTAGAAACACCTGAAAATACAGGCAGGGCTTTGGAACTGGGTAATGGGCAGAGGCTGGAAGAGTTTGGAGAAGTGCAATAGAAAAGCCTAAAATGCCTTGAAGAGATTGTTGGTGGAAACATTGGTAGAGGGGTCCGGAAAGGAAAGAGCAAGGCTGTAGAGAAAGAGCATTTCTGTCATCTTATAAATTAAGCATGTTAACATGAGCAGAAAGCTTGTCCGTTGCACATGTGTGCATGAAGGTGCTTCTGACTGTGAGGGAGAAACATGAGCTTGTTGTTGGAAACTGGAAGAAAGGTGATCCCTTTCGTGAGATGACAGAAAAATGGTTAAAAAAAAGCAGAGCTTATGCATTAGTTACTTTTCCTTTATTGTGTCAACATTCCTGATACAAACATCTTAATGACAAGAAGGTTTATTTTGACTCATAGTTTCAGCTCCTTACCTGGAGCAGGCATGACCTTCAAAACCTGCCTCTAGGGACCTAGTGCACCGGCCGTGCCCCGCCTCCCGAAGTCTCCAGGTCTAGGAGGAAAGTACTCAAAAAAACAAGCCTGTGGAGAACCTTCTGGATCCAAACATAACAATGTGTGAGCAGTGAACCAGGTAGGAGCTAAGGACATTACTAACCAAAGAATTAAAGGCATCGTCTGTTTTCTCCTGGTTATTTATAGTAAACAGTAACCGAAGAGCAATAAATTGAAAAAGATTGTGTAGCAAAAAAAAAAGAAAAAAAAAAAAAAAAAGAAAGAAAGAAAGAAACTAGATGGCTGGAGAGATAGTTAAGAGTACTGGGTGCTCTTGCAGAGGACCAGGGTTCAATTCCCAGCACCCACAGGCCAGTCAGCACCATAACTCCAGTTCCAGGGGACTCCAATGCCCCCTTCTGACCTCTGTGGCCATTGCATGACATGTGTGCACTTACATACATGTACTTACATATGTGCAGGAAATATACACATACAATAAGAATAATAAATAAAATTTAAAAAGAAAGAAACTAGAGCTTCAATGTTTGAAAAATTCTCAGTCTGTCCATATGGAAGAAAACAATGATGGAAGCATCTTCCGAAGCAAACACCGAGATTGTGGATCTCGTCACCCACGTCAGCAGAAAGCCTACTGGCTTAGATAGAAGATGACAGATGTGGGATAGAATGAAAAAAGGCTGTCAGGCTGCTGGGCTCTGGAGAGGAAACGAGCTGATAGAATTATGTGGCTACAAATGTGTTCTCCAAAAGGAAGGAAGAGTGACTTGACCAGTTCAGAGGCTGGACAAGCTGGTGCTGCATCTCCAGTCCAGAGGTTTCCTCCATGAACTCAGAGAGCAGGGGTCAGCATCCAGGAACCAGCATCCTGGTGGGCCTGGAAGGTGGACCCTGAAGGTGGACCCAGAAAGCCAAGATCCTGCCACAGAGAATCAGTCTCAAGCCTTAAAACCTAATGGGATTGTCCTTCCTAGATTTTGAACTTGCTCGGTACCTGTGACTTCTCCCTTTCCATTTACCTGTTAAAGAATGGTCTGTTCTAGCCCATCACTGTTTAGAAGTCTTTTTGTTTGGTTTTACTGAACCAAAGGTCATTTTTCTCTGGGCCAAGTTATCCGCTAAGTTTCACTCACAAGTAATAAGGATAAGTAATAAGATGGTGAGTTTGGGCATTTTTAATAGAAGTTTAGATGGGATTTTGAACTCTGAACTGATGCTGGAATCAATAAGACTTTTGGAAATGGTGGGCTAAGCGAACCTACTTTTTGCATGGAAAATGTGAATTTTGAGAGTTCAGAAGATAGCATGCTGTGGGGGTAGAGTTTATGCCCCAGTTATTTTTATGTCTCAATTTCTAGTGCCTCAGAATCTAAATTGAAAGAGTGTCTTTATGGAAGTAATTAAGTTAAAATGGAATATCAGGCTAGATCTTAAGACAAAATGACTAGGAAAATTTGAACATAGAAATGCACAAAAGAAAGAGGAAACACAAGGAGAATGTCCTTTTTTTATTTTTATTTTTATTTTTGAGAATGTCCTTTAAAGATGGAGGTGGAGATCAGGGTGATAGTTCTATAACCCAAGAAACAGCAAGATAGATGCATACCTCCAGACAGTTCCACAAAGGTGTGGACACATTCCCCATTACATCTCTCAGAGGGAACCAACCATGCTAACATCTTGACTTTAGATTTCTAAAGGGTCTAGAATTTTGTTTCGTTTTTTTTTTTGTTTTTTTTTTGTTTGTTTTTTTTTTTTTTTTTGAGACTAGGTCTTGCCGTAGTTCCAGGTGGCATGGAACTAGCTATGTAGACAAACCTGGCCATGAATTCACCAAGATTGACCTACTTCTGCCTCTGCTGGGTCTAAAGGCATGTGCTACCACGCCCAGCTCTAAGTGTCTAGAATTTTGAAATAACAAATTTTTGTTATGTCACTAAGTTGTGTTCTAAAGTGGTGCAGAATAATAATTCTAGAGAATTTCATCTAGGAATATCACAGACATGTCTTTGAAAATCTACTCATGTTAAAACAGGGATGCAACTATTGTTTATACAGTACAAAGGAAAAGAACTTGGGAGTGTGATGTAATTTGCAGATTGGAAATGTAAAGTCACTAAGATTTTAATGGGCATCTGCGCAGGCATTGAGAAGACTCCTAAGAGTGGTACAGGACTGAACTCAGCCACAACGGGTTAAAACTTCCTGTTGGTGCAGCAAGAATTCTGGCCCTGAGATTACTCTGGAGGAAGCTTTGTGGGTGGGGAGGTCAGATAATTACTTTCTGCTCAGAAACTTGTGAAGATTCTCTTTTTCCGTAACTCATTAAAGCAAAATTTCCTGCCTAACTCTGAGAATCTGCAGAGTAGGGTCTTAACTCTCCAACACTGCATACTAGCTCTCTACACTATCATAAGCTCCCACTGTATGACAAATACTGCAGGGAAGAATGGTACTTCTGTCACCCAAACCCGTTCACAAGCCTCTGATTGATGATGAGACTAAGGTGGCAGGTTTAATTAACTTCTCTGAGTTCTCACCCTCGGAAATGAAAGATGAATTCTAACCCAGGTATTTCTAAGTGCAAAACTCGTTTCTATTGACTACCTTGCTACCCAGTTCCTTTCTCTCTACTACCTACTTTCTAAACAAGTTCTCCCACTCCTTAAAAAAATGCATGCTTCCAGAGGATACAGAATTTTTTTTAATTTAGATAATACATTTTTATTTTTAATTTAATTTTTTTTTATGTGTATGAATGTACTGTCTGCATGTAGGTTTGTGCACCCATGTTGTGCAATGCCGCCACGGAGGTCAGAAGAGGGTGTTGGATTCCCCTGGAACTGGAGTTAAAGACAGTTCTCAGCCGCCAAGTGGGTGCTGGGAATCTAACCCAGGTCCTCTGCAAGAGTAGTTGGCGCTCTTAACCGCTAGGCCATCTCTCCAGCCCCAGGATACAGAATTTTTAAAACATATGCTTCCTTTCCTATCAGCTCATTATTCATCCTCATCCTGGGGGATATCTTCTCATCTTTCCAAAGTTGGCTCAAATTCAGCTTATATTTTAAGAATAACTATTCTGAAGCCTGAGTACACAACATGCCCTCTGTCGTCCCCCCCTGCTCCCCCCCCACCAAAACTGGAAACCTCCTGCATGAAAGGCAGTATGTGGACTGGAGGAACAAGAGAGGCTGGGACAGAAAGAATGAAATTTTTGAGATGGGGACAGGGAGATGCTTTTAAGGTGGGGACTGGGAGATGATTTTTAAGGTGGGGACTGGGAGATGACTTTTTTTTTTTTGGTCTTTTGGAGACAGGGTCTCCCTGTAGCCCCAGCTGTCCTGGTACTCACTCTGTAGACCAGGTTGGCCTTGAACTCACAAAGATTCGCCTGCCTCTGCCTCCCAAGTGCTAGGATTAAAGGCATGCACCACCATGCTGGTAGATAACTTTTAAGGTGGGGACTGGGAGATGATTTTGAAGGTGGGGACTGGGAGATGACTTTTAAGGTGGGGACTGGGAGATGATTTTTAAGGTGGAGACTGGGAGATGACTTTTAAAGTGGGGACTGGGAGATGACTTCTAAGGTGGGGATTGGGAGATGATTTTGAAGATGGGGACTGGGAGATGACTTTTAAGGTGGAGACTGGGAGATTATTTTGAAGATGGGGACTGGGAGATTATTTTGAAGATGGGGACTGGGAGATGACTTTGAAGGTGGGGACTGGGAGATGATTTTTAAGGTGGGGACTGAGAGATGACTTTTAAGGTGGGGACTGAGAGATGACTTTTAAGGCGGGGACTGGGAGATGACTTTTAAGGTTAAGGTGGGGACTGGGAGATGACTTTTAAGGTGGAGACTGGGAGATGATTTTGAAGGTGGGGACTGGGAGATGATTCTGAAGGTGGGGACTGGGAGATGATTCTGAAGGTGGGGACTGGGAGATGACTTTGAAGGTGGGGACTGGGAGATGACTTAGTCAGTAAAGTGCTTGCTGGGAAAGCATGAGGAGCTGAGAAGGAAGCAGGTGATGCAGTGTGTTTCTGCAATATCAGCACTAGGGAGGCAGAGACAGGAGGATCTCAGAGCCTTGCTAGCCAGCCACTGCAGCCAAAATAGCAAGCTCCAGGTTCAATGAGAGACGCTGTCTTATATACACATATGGTGGAAAGAAACAGAGAAAGAAATCTGATGTCAACCTCTGGCCTTCACACGTGTACACATACAAATGCACACACACGTGAACACATACACATAAAACAACTCTCCCCTACTTTCAGTATCAAATTTTGATGACTGCTTTCTGGCCTAATAAAGCATTTGTATGGTGGAATGATATAAAATCTACTGATTTATTATATAGTATTTTGTGGGAATGACTTGGGGAAATGGGAAAGACTCCTTGTAACAAGCCTTTACAAGTAGACATTTTACATAATGTTGTAAACCAAGTTAATCATGTTTTGAAAACATTTAGAACTATGTACTCCTTCTAAGACAAACAATGTAATGAGTCCTACGACAATTTGGAATTCTGATGTAGCTAACTCTGTCAAGTTCAGCTGAACTCAGTTATGCTCCTGGCTCAGAACAACACTATGTGTATATGAGATGTAACAGTAATGGCAGTGAAAACAACAATGACATTGCAAACTATGCCTCCCCGACAAATGGCGCAAGCAATTTGGGGGCATAGGTTGATGTCATCTGAGGATGTGTGTGCTGTTCTGAGTCAGTAGAGTCACTAAAACCACTTCTTCTTTTCTAAAATGGTTGTCAAAGATAGTACATGTCCTTACCGATATACTATTCGATAAATGAGAGGGCCACTTAGGTAGACAGTAGAGTAGAAGAGAGTTCTGAGAGAACAGTTCTGGGAAAAATCAGAAAAAAACACCAAAGAAGATCAGGCCCACTCTTGGTTAAATTACTCCCAGAGTGAAGTTTCTCATTAATGGGCTACTCGCCACAGAATTTTACATTACTTTCTTTCTCCATGCTCAATTATATACTCTCTGCAGAAGACCACAAAACATTTGAGGAAGAATGTGATGCCTAATGTTGTGGAAATTTCCCTATGGTCGTTTGGAAATATCACCAGAGAGGTGAATAATTTGTATAAAGAAATGGTTTGAACAGGTAGGTTAGGGTCAGAGGGTAGATGGTCTTGGATGTCAGGCTAAGCCCTGGCATACATTGCTATTGAATAGGGAGAAGAGTAAATTATTGAATGCAGGTAAATTCCTGATGTCAGCTTGGGGACAAGCTTCCCAGGTAGTCAATGTCTACTTAATAAGTGCTTACTTAATGCTGATTGAGTGAATGGGAAATGGGATGGAAAGAAGTCCAAATAGCTGAATTTATAAATAGCTGAATTTATAGCAGTATAAGCAAACCCATAGTTTGCTTACGCACTTAGAGTAGACTAGTGGATTATCATGAACCTAAAGAATGTCTGGTAAGACCCTTCAGGCTAAGACATTTGGTAGCAACTTGAGAGGGGATAATCCCTTTTTCAGAAAACACAAATTGAATGGGACTACCAGTTTTCAAAGCGATATTGTTAACATTCTAAAGGTTTCAATTGACTTAGAGAAGTGATTAAAAACAAATACGTTGCTATTGAATAGAGATGAAAGTAAATTACTGAATTCAGGTTCATAAAAACTTAAATTGTGAGGGCTGGAGAGATGGCTCAGCAGTTAAGAGCACGGGCTGTCCTTACAGGGGACCTGGGTTCAATACCCAGCACCCATATGGTGGCTAACAACTGTCTTTAACTCCAGTTCCAGGATAGTTGACTGTCCTCTTCTGACCTTGCGATGGCTGAAGAAAGTTCATTTTTTAACAAAGCAACTGTCTTGAAGAATCCCAAAATTTCAGCTACAAGACTTAGCTGAGGCCAGAGAACAGGCCCTTAGTTTTGCCCTGTTGGATAAACAACTCCAAGAAGTGCTAACTGCAGAAGCTCCCACCGGCTTGCCCCATTCCCAGACATATGTAACTGTTTCAAAATGAGTAACTAACTGCTCGTTCTGCTTCTGTAATCTCACTGAAGACCTGTTCACCTTGAAGCTATGGCGCTATCTTACTTAGCAGGAAAACTGCACTGAATTGAAGCAGTTATGTTCTGTGCCTTTAAGAGCTTCAATCTCCACCTCCTGGGCACAATAGAGTTTGGGACCTGGCCACCACTTACAATGTTTCTTTCTTTTATGTGGCTTTTATTAAATTCTTTTTCTCTAATTTAAATTCCAACTGTGTCTGGTGTTTTTTCTTGATAGTCTCAAAACTCCTTAACAACCTCTGTGGGCATTTGATGACACAGGTGTACTTACATACATGCAGGCAATACATTCATATGCATAAAATAAAAATAATAAGCCCGGTGTAGTGGCACACGCCTTTAATCCTAGCCGTCGGGAGGCAGAGGCAGGTGGATCTTTGTGAGTTCAAAGCCAGCCTGGTCTACAGAGTGAGTTCCAGGACAGCTGGGGCTACAGGGAGACCCTGTCTCAAAAAGACCAAAAATAATAATAATAACATAAAAATAAAAATAATAAATAAAATATTTTAAAACTTCCACTATGCATTCATTGACTCATCTACCTCAACTGTGTTAAATGTATTACAAATGCACCCTGTTCTAACAACAGAAAGATAAAGATCTCTGGCCTTAATTTATAGGTTTGTTGGTGCTTTCTAAGTGCAGGATGAGGGGACCCCACATTGAGAACAAGTTTTCTAGAAGATTTAGTCAACAAGATTTTCAGATAAGAAACTGGTGAAACGGTTGCAAATTAAGTCAATAGTATTGTGTTGATAGCTGAAGTCAATAGTTGCATCAACGAAACCTTGGGATATCATATACAGGTATAAAACCAGCCGGCCTCCTAGGACCTCTAAAAATGTGTAAGGCCCAGGAATCATGGGGCAGGAGTGAGTGATGGAATTCTGCATGTTGAAAAAATTTGGCCAGGGTTGTTTAAGGATAGCAGTGTGACTGCTTTCATGTATCTGAAAAACCTGTGTAGATGCAATAAGCTCAGAGAAGTCACTCCAGAGAAACATCACAAAAGTGGCAATTTATGAGAATGGAGCAGTAGAGAGGGGGAACAGGGAGCGGTGGGCAGAGCTCCTGGCCACGACCAAGTAAAGGGAGGGGAAGTCTTCAAAGAGGATGGGGGGGGGGGAGCTGCACAGAGGCAGGTTTTATCTGAGCCTAAGGAAACAAGACCACTCTGGTATTAGAGTCACAGAAAATACCAAGCTCCCTATAAAAACAAAAGAGAGCGAGTTAGATAGTTTATTTATATTGTGAAAAATAATTCAGAAACTCAGCTCTAAGATTTGTCCAGCTTAGTATTATGGGGAATAATGTCAACATTTGGTTTTGCAAGCAAGCTCATTTTTAAGGGGCAGTGCTGATATCCAGAAAACTTTTTGAAAGAAGAATGCAGCCTAGGGCCGCATAGCAACATTTCAGACCATGACCAACTATACATATAATGGCAATCACACAGATGACAGCGGAGCAAAAAAAAACTCCTGACATCCAGTAATGTCATAGCCAATGTATGGTCATACCACTAGGATTTACTCATGTATGTGTAGTGGCATAAACTATATTGCCAATCATATAAAAGCATATTGCCAATCATATAAAAGCAATCATATAAAAACATACAATTTATGTAGAGCATGGAGTGCTACATTATGATAATAAACTAATTTAGTCATTTACGAATTCATCATATTACACATTCTCTTGTTGTTTTGCTTTTGAATTACTGTTCACACTTTGACTGGGAATGACTAAAGGGGTGTGGACGAGGGAAGCGTGGAAGGTGTAGCTAATGTGCCCAGAGGTGAAGATGGATAGAAAGACTTTCAGCAAACACAGTTGACACCAACTAGCTGAATGCTTCAAAATAGCTAGCAGAGAAAATTTTGAATGTTCCTAGTAAAAAGAGATGAAAAACCTCAGAAGGGATGGATGTAGTGAGCACGGCCTTATCCCCATACGTTTGCTACATTTACTGAAACGCCAGCCTGTATCCCCAAAATGTAAATAATTACTATGTGTCAAGTCAAATTAAATATATTTACTTTAAATTTAATTAAAAACCCCTTTTTATCTAGGTGTGGTGGTACACATCTGTAATCCTAGCATTATGGTGATGGGGACAGGAATATAATGAGATCCAGGGCAGTGTGGGTCTCAAAGCAAGACCCTGTCTTAAAAAAAAAACAAAAAAACTAAAATGAAAACGCAAGAACAGGGTTGTAGCTAGGTGATATAACATCTGCCCAGCACGCACAAGGCCCTAGGTTTGATCCTCACTACTACAAACAAAAATGTTCTAAATAGTATGCAGTGTGTGCAAAAGCCTCGGGCATCTCGTCTTTATTACATCTTCCAAGGCATCAAGAAATACATTTTGGGGGCTGAAGGCATAGCTCAGGGGTTAAGGACACCGACTGCTCTTGCAGAGAACTCAGGTTCAGTTACCACCATCCACATGGAAGCACACAACCATCTGTAACTACAGTCCTTAGAGAGCTGATGACCTCTTCTAGCCTCTGTGGGCATTGTACACACATGCTACATTTACCTCCATGCAGGAAAAAATGTTTATACATAAAATAGATAGACAGATAGATGATAGGCAGACAGACAGACAGACAGACAGATAGATTATAGGGGCTGGACAGATGGCTCAGGAATTAAGATCAGTTGGTTCTCTTGCAGAGGACCTGGGTTCAGTTCCCAGCACCCATGTGGTAGCTCCAGTTTCGGGGGAACCTGATACCCTCTTCTGACCCCCACAGGCATTGCACGCATATGATAGAGACAATGCATTAATACACGTAAAAATTTTTAATTAATTTCTAAAAATAAATACATTTTATTCTGACTTAAGGCACAAATGACTATGCTGTTTACAAGGACTGGACTGGAAAGGGGAAGGAACAAAGACACTAGTTGGTGAAGGTGACCAGAGCCCCAGCAGTAATTAATAAAATGTTCTTCATGGTTCCTTAAACAAACTCAAGGCACATGGCCAGACACAGGATATAGAAGAATATGAGGAACCATGTCAGAAACTTGAGTCCATGGTGATCCTGGAAATGGAGGGCCCAAGGTGGGTGAGAAAAACAGAATGGAGAAGTGACTCAAGAGAGGAAGAAGAAATAATGGGCTCTGGTGGCTTTTTGCAAGCGGTAGAGAGAGAGGTAAAACGTGGCTCCTGCTTATTTATGGTGTGGGGTAGGATCAAGAAAGAACACCCAACTGTAAGGCGCCAGTGTCTATTTACTGGTATCCAGCTAGGGATGTAGCTAGTGGGTAGGGTGCTCAGCGAGCATGCATGAAGTCCTAAGTCTAACCCCCAGGCCCTGGGTAAGACTGGGAGTGGTGGTGCGTGCCTGTAATCCAAGGCCTTGGCAGGCAGCGGCAGGAGGATCAGGCATTGAAGGCCATTTTCAGCTATCTATTGACTTTTGAGGCCTGGATATATGAAACCCTGTCTCAACAAACCTATCATCATCATCATCATCATCATCATAACCATCAGCAGCAGCATCTATAATAATGATAATAGTTACTGGTATCTTACTGAGAACATCAGACTACCCTTCCTGTAGGTTTGCAAGTCTGAGCAGCAGAATGCAGATGTTGCTGGTGCCAGATGTGTTACCTCATGTCCTACTTCAGGACATGATGTCCTCTAGATGGACACACTAGGGGCAGTTGGTTCAACTGTTCTAAGTTATATGATCTCTTAACTTCTGTGCCTCGATTTCCTCTTCATAAAAATTATACTGTACTTACCATTGGTTAGGAAATTGACTGAACTGACAGAGATCACAGGTTTAGAATAATGTTTGGTTGGTAGGAAATGTTCGATGAATATTTGCATGGACTTGACTCTTACTGCTACCACTGCTCCCATTAACATTGCCTAACGCAGACAACGAGGAAAAACTTCAGCAAACTAAAATGCCACCCAAAATATTGAGGTCTTTCAAATTTCACCCTGCTCAGAATTCTCAGAATCCCTGACACATCATATAGTCTGAAGTAGTTGTATTATGAAAAGTTCAGGAGAATTCTTGAAATATAGTTCCAGTTCCTGAGGCATTCTGGGAATTGTTGCCCTCCAGGACTGTCCCCAGTGAGCCATTATCGATTCTCCAGGAAAGGGTCGCCTTTAATACTGCATAAACATTGGGTATTTGGGGGTTTTATTTATTTTTATTTTATGTATACAAGTGTTTTGCCTACATATCTGTAAGCCAACTTGTGTCCCGCAATGCCTGTGGAGGTCAGAAGAGGTGTCAGATCCTCTGGAAGTGGAATTAGGCTGGAGAGATGGCCTAGCGGTTAAGAGCGCCAACCGCTCTTGCAGAGGACCCCGGTTCGATCCCCAGCACCCACATGGCGGCGGAGAACCGTCTGAAACTCCAATTCCAGGAGAACTCCAGTTCCAGGAGAATCCGACGCCCTCTTCTGACCTCCGCGGCATTGCACAACACGGGTGCACAAACCTGCATGCAGACAGTACATTTATACACATGCAAAAATAAATAAAAATTTTAAAAAAGTATAAAAAAAAATGGAAGTAGAATTATGAACAGATATGAGATGCCACGTGGGTGCTAGGAACTGAACTCAAGTCTTTGCAAGAGTAGCCATCTCTCCAGCCCCAAACACTGGGGATTTGTATAAGTAGCTGTTTTTATTCCAACTAGCCTTTCCCTAATCCATTATGAAGATAGGCAATCAAAAAAAGAGCAATAATTCTAAAAGAATGAGGAAGTGTCTGGCACCAAATGAAAGTTCAGACTCTACTGTTGATTTAGCATATGCCTTGGGCTCCATGAAATGGTTTCCTGTCTTATAAAGGGAGAATTATGGCCACTTGGTCAACTTACATCACTGTCAGGCAGATCAAAGAGAAAGGAAACATAAAAGCAATTGTGTAAATACAAAATACATTTTAAGGTATTGAGATCACTAAACTGATTTTCATTGTGTTCAAAGGGCAAAGGAGATCTTAAATATTTCTCCAAGTTCCAAGAGTGCTGAAACTTCTTCCATTTCTCAGGAACACTCTAAGGATTAAACAAGTTCACATTTTAAATGAAATGCTAAATTCAGATCAACGTTGTTTACCCTGATACGTATTGAGTGTTTACCATCTTCAAGCCACTAGGCCAGAAACTTGATATCCATAATTTCATACTGTATCTTAAAACAAAACTCCAAAAATGAGAAACTAGATTGTCTCTGTTTTGCTCTTGGGAAAATAGAAGTTTACATAATATATAAGTAACTCACACAAGTTAATGTCAAATGAGGTTTGAACCTGGCAGCCTGATAACTATCCATAGTTCCAGTTCCAGGGGATCTGATATCCTATTCTGACCTCTGTGGGCATTGGATGACATGGGTGCACTTACGTACAAGCAGGCAAAACACTCATATACATATAAAAAAAACCCTGAGGTTTGACTCTGTGTCTGTTGTCTTAGCTGTAGTCCTAGGACAGCCTTTTTGATCCCTCTCTGAAGGCCAGCTTCAAAGGGTTCATGACAGGCCAGCAGAGGAACTCTGTCTCGTCAACATCAAATCTGTGAATATTAAGAATCTGTAGAACTTCATAGAAACAGCTATTTAGTATGTATGTAAGTTGGAGAGAACAACAACAACAAAAGAACTGGAAAAAAAAAACTCTGGAAAGACTCAGAAAAAGATGCAGGACATTTATGGCAGAGTGCAGGAACTCAGATGGAGTGGACAGCGTGGAAAGGGAAGATTCGACTGAGAAATGATGTATGACTTATGGAAAAAGTTTAATAGCAGTGAAAATAAAAAATAAATAAAATAAATAAAAGAGAAAAAAAGAAACAGCTATTTATTTAGGTATTCAATAAAAATAAGCCATGATATCAATGCATACTTTGGATAGTAGCAATTTTTGAATCATTTTCATATATCAATTAAGTTTAACACCCTGGTATTTAGTAGCCAAACAAAAAAATCTATGGGAATTATATATAAACATTACTAAAATGTACAGCTTTGGGAGAAATATATTATAATGTCATTAAAGTGAAGTACATTCAAAATCATAAAGAATAAAGGAAAAATTGTGTAAAATAGGAAATTTCAGTGTTGGCCAAATCTGGGGTTACAAAGCCCAGCCACACCTTCTGGTAGCCTCATGAAGTTAATCACCTTAAGTTTATACTATTTTCATCTATAACATGAGAACAGCAACACTTAGACTAGATTGCCATAAAGTTTAAATTTAGCATTATTGGATGTGTAAAGATCCTAGAAGTTGTTTCCGGAGCTATTTTCTCTCTTTAATGGCACTAGAAGGTAACCATATGATAGTGCTTATGATTGGGACCATGAAGACATAGTTTCAGAGTTCACTGAAACTGTAGATAAACTGTCTCCTATGTAAAACCAATTATAACACGTGTGGCCAGCCACACCCACAAACAGAAACTAAAGACCTGGTGTAAATTCTAACTCTAGTAACAAAGCAAGATCCTTTCATGCAGGCGGACTATTTGGAGCAGTCCTCAGAAGTGATGTAAATGGAGCATGCTCTGAGGAACAGGACCAGGGCTTCTCTCCTTAATCTCAATTTCCCTTAGCGACTAATACTTGTTCTGCAAAGAGCTAGTCTCGAATGCTGGTCAGAGTGTCAGGTCTGGAGTGAGACAGGCCAATGGTCAAAGTCTGTTCTAACACTTACTAATTCACTGACTTTGGAAAAGTTGCTTAATTTGTCTCGATATCAGTTTCGTCTTGGGAATCCTAATGATACATTCATTAAAGTATCTACTTCTTCAGGTGAAGTACTTATATCAGGTAGAATAGAATGGAAATTATATAATGGAAATTATATATTTATATATATAACATATATCACTCTCAGCAATTATAGTATAATACTATTTATACTGATAAATTACTTGGGGAAGTTTGCTATAAGAATAATATTCAGGAATTTGAGTCAATGCTAAACAAACAACAAGGTACCCAAAACCCTTTCCTGGGCTGCAGTAAGCTGCCTTTTCTTGCTGTCATTTGAATGCCCATTATCCCTTCAAAGTCTGACTCATCCAAGCATACTGTGCAGTCAAAGGAACTCCTGGGGTGGGGGGGGTGAAGATGTGGGCCCAGCCCAACTCCAAGACACCCCATTGGTAACCCCAGGGCTAAGGTCAAAGTTGGAAAGTCCCTACTCCCTGCCGACAAAAGCAGTGCTAGCCACAAAATGGTTTACTTCCAGAAAACCCTCAAAGGCCTGCTCATAGAGAGCAGATCTCCCCTGACAAGGTTCAGGAAGTTACAATCCAGCTAAGGAGTGCTCGGCAAACTCTGCCATGCTTTACCTTGGTATCAGCACCCTTATGAAGATAATTTGAGCTGTATTGCTATATGCATGGCTTTCATATGTCTGCCCTAAATTATGTTATAATGCTCAGCATTATAGAGAACTATTTTCCCAAATGTGTTCTCTCTTGTTCAGTGAGTAAGAAAAAAAAATTAACTTATCAAAGACAGTAAGAAAGAAATCCCAAGTAAGAATCAGATCTATGCTCACTGGGTGGGGGAAGGGAAAAGGGAATATGTCTAAATTGAACTGAAAAATGATGTCTGAAATACACAAAACATCAATAAAAGTATTATATTTAAAAAAGAATCAGATCTAAAGATCTAGAAGGGAAAATACATTAGTAACAAGGATTGTTTGTTCTCAGTCCATTCATACTCAAAACTGCCAGTTAATCCAAAAGTAAGGGGTTTTGCTTATTTTATTGGACTTTTTCTTTTTCTGTGAGAGTCAGGGTCTTGCTATGTCTTCCAAGCTAACCTGGATCTCTCAATTCCTGTCTCTTAACTGATAGGATTATAGGCATGTACCACCACATCAGGTAACATCAAATCTTTATCTAAGATATTTCTGGGTTATCTTAGAAGAATTTTTTTCCCCCTGAAAGAGTTAACAGAATTTGCTAGCACCTAAAGTAATCAGTTACCCAAAACATCTTAGTTAATGAATGTTCAAATTATGCTTTAGACCCACAAAACACAATGCAAACATTTAAAAACAGGTGTCACTTTCAGTTTGACATCAAAGTAAAATTCGATATTCTAATCTTTGAATTATGATTTGTGTAGGGGCAATTCTGATAACTCTGTACAGTTTGTGTGCACAGGTAAATTACTAGCAATTCAAGCCAACATGTCTCATCAACATTTGTAATTTGCTGCTGTCAGGAAACTGATCATAGAAGAAGCAGATGATATTATAACGTCAATACATTTACAGACACTGAGTGAAAAGTCAGCATTAATCTTATATGCATTTGTGCTAAGTTCACATGCTTAGCACACGTATGTATGCAGCATGTTTCAGAATGAAAGCACGGCAGCTGCTAATGACTCCTACTTACCATCCTATAATTTTTTTGTAAAGATGACGCTTCTTGTATAGGAGAACTTTTATCGGAACCCAAATCAACAGACTCACTACAGCCACGTAGGCAATAGAACAGGAAACAATAAGCCAGTAATGTGTTCTGTCAGGCATGCTCCTTTTCCTCTGATAGGCAGCGGCAAACTGTTCCATGATCACAAGGGGAGGAGTAGCGAAGGCAGCAAACTCAAGAAGCTCAAAAACCACAAACTTAATCATCTTCACAGAAATCATCCTGAAGGACAGCATTCTGCCAAGGAGCAGAAGCTTCTCTGTTCACTGTCAGCTGTGAATGGCATGCAAACACACAGACACTAAAGTAGGATCAAGTTCCTTGTATTCAAATCAGTAACCAGTGATTTTATTCTTTTATTGACCCTCATATGGTTCAATGATCTTCTGAGTTGACAACCATGGTCTCTTAAAGAAACAGGACGACTGTGGAGGTGACCAGTAGATTCTCTTCCACATTCCTACTTAGAAGTCAGAGAAATTCAAACACATCTTGGAACACTGGTTATAACAGATTTTCTTTTTTTTAATTTATTTTTGTATGTTTATGAATGTACTGTCTGCGTGTAGGTTTGTGCACCCATGTCGTGCAATGCCACGGAGGTCAGAAGAGGGTCTTGGATTCCCCTGGAACTGGAGTTCTCCTGGAATTGGAGTTACAGACGGTTCTCAGCCGCCATGTGGATGCTGGGGATCGAACCCGGGTCCTCTGCAAGAGTGGTTGGCGCTCTTAACCGCTAGGCTATCTCTCCAGCCCCTATAACAGATTTTGTAATCTGATGTTTACTCATAATTTTAGCACAAAAGCTATTTATGTAATATTCAACCCTTATTAAGTAGAACCATGAGAATAATATTAATTTAGGGCTACAAAGAATACATTAATAAATTACATAAATAAGTAATAAATTACATCTATTCTTCCACTCCTCTATTTTTATATCTAAGTAAATTCACACAAATAGACACTCAAACCCAAGTTTTCAGCTCAGAAAACTATTATTATTATTATTGAAAGTGCCAAGAAAGGGAGTTTGATTTGGTTTATTTCTAACCGGAATTCCATCCCTACACTATTATTCGTTACTGCGCACTGATTGCCATGTAATACAGATGCGTGTCACTCTTATTTTGGTAGTTAGGAATTTTGTATGGTATTATTAAAAGCCGGTTATCAGGATTCACACATTATGAAGTCTGTATCTTTTCTGAAAATATGCCAAATATGTAAAAGTCATTTCACTCATCTTTTCTACAAAAAATCTATTTGATCCCCTTTGAGGATTGTTTGCTAGGCAGCTGGGTGTAAAGATGAGTGGACGGCAGAGGCTCCTGCTCTGAAAATGCTCATCATCCAATGGTGGGAACAAACCTATAAACAATAACAGAGAACAAAGGTCAGAGGTATAAACTAAATGTTCTGGTGAAGGATAGGACTGTGGGAAGGGAGAGGAGAGATAAAGGAGCAGAAAAAGAGGCAAGGAAGCTGCAACAGTTAACAAGAGCCTGGGGCAGCAGGGCAGAGAAGAGGGGGACAGCAGGGCAGAGAAGAGGGGGGCAGAAGGGCAGAGAAGAGGGGGCAGCAGGGCAGAGAGGAGGGGGCAGCAGGGCAGGGAAGAGGGGGGCAGCAGGGCAGGGAAGAGGGGGGCAGCAGGGCAGAGAATAGAGGGGGCAGCAGGGCAGAGAGGAGGGGGCAGTAGGGCAGAGAGGAGGGGGCAGCAGGGCAGAGAAGAGGGGGCAGCAGGGCAGAGAAGAGGGGGCAGAAGTGCAGAGAATAGAGGGGGCAGCAGGGCAGAGAAGAGGGGGGCAGCAAGGCAGAGAATAGAGGGGGCAGCAGGGCAGAGAGGAGGGGGCAGTAGGGCAGAGAGGAGGGGGCAGCAGGGCAGAGAAGAGGGGGCAGCAGGGCAGAGAAGAGGGAGCAGAAGTGCAGAGAATAGAGGGGGCAGCAGGGCAGAGAAGAGGGGGGCAGCAAGGCAGAGAATAGAGGGGGCAGCAGGGCAGAGAGGAGGGGGCAGTAGGGCAGAGAGGAGGGGGCAGCAGGGCAGAGAAGAGGGGGCAGCAGGGCACAGAATGGGGGGCTGATGTTAGAACATTCAAGTCTCCACTCTCCCCAGGAAAATTCATGTCTTACTACGTACAGAGTGGTGACATAGAAGGCAGAGAAAATGAAATGCTTTATATTTTTAAGTTTTAAAAGATATTCTGCTGGGGACAGTGGTGCACACCTTTAATCCCAGCACTTTGGAGGCAAAGGCAGGTGGATCTCTATGAGTTCAAGGCCAGCCTGGTCTACATAACTACAGAGCAAGTTCCAGGCCAGCTAGGGCTAGAAGGAGACCCTGTCTTAAAAAGACAAAACAATAGTGTGTGTGTGTGTGTGTGTGTGTGTGTGTGTGTGTGTGTGTGCCCAATGTAGCCAAAAGAGGGTGTCAAATTCCCTGGAGCTGGAGTTACAGGTGGTTATGAAGTACCTGATGTGGGTGCTGTGAACTGAACTTGTGTCTTCTGGAAGACAGAAAGCACTCTTCAGTGCTAAGCCATCTCTCCAGTCCTGAGTTGATCATTTGGAATGTCAGTGTAGACATGGACCAAGGCCAGAGTCAGCTCTACCAGGAGGGAGGGAAGTCAGGCAGCTGGGAGTCGGAGAGGAAGCTAGGTAGGAAGTGACAGTGAGCTCTATGATGACATGGACAGATGTCAGCTTGCTTCTTCAGTTATGTCTCTCAGACTGATATAAGCCAGCATTTTTCTAGGCTTCTCTCTCACCTATATTTTTCCTCTCCTTCATAATCTCCTCTCGCTCTTCAGTTCAGATAACACCAAGAACATTAGACGTTGTCTGACGTGACTGCTGTTCTTTCTCACAGGGAATGTAGTTGTTGCTTACTTTAAGTGGGAGGGAGGCTGTGATTCTTGCCTTGAGAGACTCCCACACCATGCAAAGAAATTTTGACTGTGTTGGTATCCACTGAACACTCCTTGTGTGCAGATCACGGAAGTTCCCGTGGGGGATGACACAAATGCACAGCCAGACCTGGGAACGTTACAGAGTATACTGAGCAGGTCTGGGCTGGGAAGAGCAGCCCCCCACCCACCCACCCAAGTCCTCCACCCTCCAGCCATATCTGCCTGAACAAGGGGAAATGGAGCATCCAGTCATCCACATAAGACCCAAAGTCACCTGAGCCCATCACATGCTGGCCCTTAACAATGTGAGCCAAGAAAGAGATAGAATTGGAAAGCTGCAAAGTGCCATCAGTTTGAGTTAGAATTAGAGCAAGCTGAGCCGTTTGTGCTCAAACCACCCAGTCAATATTTCAACTTGACAGGATCTAAAATCACACAGGAGACCACCCTCTGGGCAGAGCTGCAAGGGGCTGTGTAGGTTAGCCTCTGGCCATGCCTGCAGTGGATTATTGTAGGCATTCTTTTGGCAGAAGCACTTGAAAGCAGTTAGCTAACAGCCAAAGCCTTGACCCCTGCTGTTATCCTCACAGACCTGTGAAGCCTCGGCTGTCTTTGGTCTCTCAGGAAAGAACTTTGATCTGGAATATAGCCTGAGGTTCCCTTGTCCCAATTGCCTGCCCCAGCCCCCAATTGTGTGTATGTATCCCGGCCCATGCATGGGTTGGTATAAAAGCCTTGAGTTCCAACATTTAACTTGAGTCTATCTCTCGGACTTTCTGTGAGTCCATCTCTTTAATTCCACGGGTAACTTCCCATGGTCCCCTCCCCTCTCCTTGCCAAGAGCTCAGTTTAGGAACTGTTAGCCTGCTGGCAGGAAACAGCTCCAAAAGCCTGCAGTCTTGTAGAACTGCCAGCCTGGTTCTAGGAGGGAAGAGTATCAAGTGGATTGTGGCCACATGTGATTAAAGGAACATCAGACAATAGAAACAATCGACAGATTATCTTGATTGGGTTGATTGAGTGGGAAGACCTGACCACCGTGAGAAGCACTGTTCCATCTGTGGCAGGCTGAAAAGGAGAAAGTGAGTTAACTCCTCTCTCGCTCTTTCCTGACTGTGGATGCACTGTGACCAGCTACTTCAAAGTCCCCTGCCATGGTGGACTGTGTCCTCAAAGTGTGAGCCAACACAAATCCCCTTCCCCTTAAATTGTTTAGTCAGGATATTTTATCATAGCAACGTGGAAGTTAATGAAGAGAGTGAGTTCACTACTGAATGAACGGGAGGGAACAGAGCGAGTGATACTGATTCAGAGAGCGATATGACTAGAACAGACTGACAGGAAAGAATGCAATCCAGGAAACACCCCACCCTGCAGATGCCTTAGCTGAACGCTCAGCTCATAGTCATCCATACAGAAGGGAGTCCTTGTTCTTTATATTCGTGTCTGAACAAGCACACACAGAGCTCATCACGAGCATGAGATGAGGGAGTAAGGTGTAAGTACCGGGAATAAATAACATTCTGAATGGACATGGGCAAATGCCGATGGCTCAGAAGAAAACACAGCATCAAAAACAAAGTAGGAAGTCAGAGGGCAGTTCTGAGTCAGGCTTGGGCCTCTAACGATCTTCCTCTTGACCCAAAGCAGTATATATTTATTACCACAGCAATTTTCTTTGCATAGGGAAATGGAAAGGCGTTTTGTTCTGAAAACCATTGTAAGAATGTTCATGGTCTACAGACAGCTGAGAAGGGGTGGGAGAGGACCATGTTGCAGATGCTGTGCCTGGCATTCTCAGTGACACCCTCCCATTTGGTTCTAATATATCGTAGCTCATGCTACATATTTGGTAGCACATATTAATTAAAATATCATACCTGTAGTTGTTCATGTACATTTAAAATCCCAAAAGAGATCCCTCAAACTTATAGTACTGTGCCTGGGAAACAGGTAGAAGGACATGTGAAAGAATTGTGGTTTTGTTGTTGTTTGGATTTTTTTACTTCTTATAGGTATTGTCATTGTCTGAATATTTCATAAATATAAGAAACTAGAAAATTATTTTATACTAAGAAAAATCTATTTTAAGCGTCATTTCAATCAGGCTGGAGAGATGGCTTAGCACTTAAAAGCTCTTGTTGCTATTGCAGAGGACCTGGGTTCTGTTCCGAGCACCCACATGGTGCCTCACAGTCATCTGCAGCTCCAGTTCCAGGGGCTCCAACCCCTTCTTCTGACCTTTTTGGACACCAAGCAGGAACATGGTAAACATGCATAAATGCAAGCAAGCCCTCACATATAAAAATTAATTTTTATTAAAAATCATTTCAATTGCATTAAAAATCATGGTCTATTTCTTTAAATCTTTCTTTCACCAATCTGTTTCTCCTTGCGCTTTGAGCAGAAGCTAGATAAACAAATCTCACTTCTACTTAGCCTTCAAATGATACTTAAAGAGCAACAAAATACACAGCAGCTAGCAGAAGGCAGGGAACAGGATCTTCACTTCCCGGGCATTGGGGGTTGAGCAGAGCTGCCATCTCCTGTTCTAGCAGGAGAGGGCTGTGGTGTGTGCTTTCACCCTCTGCCTCTCCTCTCAAGGGCTTTCTCCTGCCCGGTCACTTTCTCTAGTCACTTTCCCCAAGCAGAATAAAGCATTTCCTCCTCTCTGTCAGAACACATTTGGAAACTTTCTCAGGCCACAGTTATCTGTCTCTAGCTTGGTTTGTGGGCTGGGTCCCTGAAGAGTCCATTAGCTCCTTGGAAGCAGGAAACACCTTCTCTTGTCTTTGTCTCGTCATTTCTCAGCACTGAACAGGCCCTTAGCATGTATTTACAGAAGGAAGGAAGGAACTCACAGAGAAAGAAAGAGGCAGCTGAAGGACGGCCCAGGCTTCAGTAGTGGATAACTACGCTTTTATTCCAAAGGAATACTGTTCCTCCCACTGAAGTTTCAGAAGAAGAAATTGAGTGCATTCTGCCCACGGTGGATCTGAGAAACAACAGGAGTCTGGAAATAACTACTTGGTATTTTGTCCGATCCAAGATGTAACCTTCAGTGATTTCAGTCTCCAAGTTTCCAAAATCTCATTTGCCTGAATTATACCTAACAGATTGGGAGGCAGGGAAGGTTCCTGCATGAGTGATAGAGCAACTAGCCAGAGTGGCAAAGGAAAAGACTGGCATTATGCCAACCTTCAGTCGCGGGGAGGATACAACGCCAGAACAGGACTGGGAGACAGAGAAAGGGAGATGAACATGGGTTCAGTCACCTACCCTTGAATGGGGACCTGTGTAGTCCAGTCCTGATTCCTTAAGTTCCCTGATGAATCTGCCATGCAACTACACAGCCAGTTACCAGGTAGCCATGCAGGGGACACTTTCAAACCACCCAAATGCTTTACTTGGAGTCCAGTAGTGATTTGAGAAGCCTGAGATTTAGCTTGCTCTTTCATGCTGGGTCTAAGAACTTCCTGGTAGAAAACACATTTAGTTTTCTGAAGCTGGCTCTGTGGTGGAAAGACTGACTCTTGTGGTTAGAATTCACTTCCATGTAGGAGTGTTGATGCAGTGCTTTTTATTTTAGTAAGCAGAAGATAATATTCTGCCCAGAGGAACACCTGTTCTCCACACTGCCAACTGTCATTTCCTTCCTCCAGGCAGGAAGTCAAAAACTGAAACTCTCTAAAATTATCAGCAAGATCATTTGTAATCTCAAGGTTCATTCATTGTTTTCAGCAGGTCTGTGAAACAAAATGTACAAACTGCCAAGAATGTCCTGGCATGGCCAAGGTTTGCTTCCTGTGATCATAGGGTGTTGATGTGCAGAAAGGCAAGAGGTGGTGCCAGTGATGCTGTTCTTGGGATCAAGTTGGATCTGCAGAGATCCCGGGGAGGAGGTGGGAACACAGTCCTGTGCCCCCAATTTACTCTTTCTAAAGCGTTGCTGTAAGCAGTTGTGACCAAATAAATCACCCAAAGTGATCTGACTAAGCATGACCCCTCCCATGATCTTATACTCTCAATGTCTACACGATATTAAAATTCATTAGGGGACAGAGTATAATTTCATCTGGCCCAGCACTAAATAACTCATCTTTTTTTTTAAGAGCCAGAACAATATATTCACTGTTACAGCTTCTTAAAAACTGATTCTTCCTTATGTCATAAAATGCAAAGAATGCTCTTACTTTTAAAAATTAAATATGGTACCTCAAAATGCTTTCTTGTCGTAATTACCCAGACCTTAAAAACTACAACTAAAACAAAGCTTCCCCTTCCCATCCCATTATACAACTGTCATACAACTGGAGAGAAGAGGAGCCAGGGATTATGGAATATGACGTCAAAGATAAAGCATCACTCTGTACAATGATTGTTACATTTTATTTTTCAAAAGACTATGACAACCTGTCAACATTTCAGTGTTTCTAAGAAGCAATTTTCAGCAATCTAAATGTATTTAAATGTAGGTATATCCCTAATCAGTTAGTATAAATTATATCCCTAACCAGCATAAGAATGCTTTTGCCTAAAATTGCTTATTTTCCACATTGGGAACTTAAGTTTTCAGTGACCCAGTTTTTGCTTAAGTTAAAGTTATTTGAAAGCACTCTGTACGATTGCCCACAGTATCCCCCAAACGCAATTAGTTAGGTCACTGCAATTCAGACACAGGGAGTATTTGCAGTGCTCCCTAAATCCACTGGGTGGTGCAATTCAGGCACACAGCGTATCGGCAGTGCTCCCTAACTCCACTGGGTGGAGCAAGTTTTGTTTTGTTCAAGTCATAGGTCTTGAAAAGAGTTGATCTTCTAAAATGTATCCTTTTAAAAAAATTTAGGATAGAATGGTTGGGAGTATATCTCGAGTTTTAGAACACATGTTTAGCATGCACAAGGTCCTGGGTTTAGACCTGAGAGCCAAATACTACTACTAAACATTAATAATAATAACCTGCAGCCAGGTATGGTGGCACATGCCTTTAATCCTAGCACTCAGGAAGCAGAGATAGTCAGTTCTCTATGAGTGTGAAGGAAGCCTGGTCTATATAAAGAGTTCCAGGACTGCATAGTGAAAATGAAGGAGAAGGAGAAGAAGAAATACTGTTTCAACTTATCTATGTAAATTTGGTTCGTTTACACTGGGAGACATTGAATCAAATAAGATAGAAGTTCTCACCAAAGGCCACCCAGTGGTCTCCCATCTCAATGTTTATCTTCCCCTACCCCCAACATCATTCTCTGCAACTGAATGGTCTATTACTGTCCCTTTTATTGTACTCTTCAGCATCTTCCAGACACCAGGAATAAAATGGTCAGTCCCCGTGATTCTCTTGAACAGTTTAAAAAGCTCTCCTACAACTATTCTTTTTTCTCATTTTAAATATTTCATTATTTTTGTTTTATGTGTATGAGTGTATTGCTTGCATGCAGGTAGGTACACCAAGGCTGTACAATGTCCTTGGAAGTCAGAAGACAGTGTTGGATCCCCTAGAACTAGAGTTATAAATGGTTGTTGGTCATGTAGCTAACATGGCTGTTCTCAAATGAACTGAGTGAACTTTCTCTCTCTGTTTCTACTATGCTGATGCCGGCCATTTCAAGCTTTACCTCTAGTGGGAGAGATAGGCAGACCTACAGGTAATTTCAATAGAGGCACAGTAAGAAATGTATGCCTGAAACGCTGTGTGAGCAAAGGGGGAAGAGGCACTGATGAACCTGGAAGTTCAGGTAAAAGTTCCCCAAATGAAAATAATGAACTCTTGTATACTGCTGGAGAGAATGTAAATTAGTGCAGCCACTATGGAAATGAAAGTTCCTCAGAGCAATAAAAATAGAACTGCCTTAACAACCCAGCCGAACGACAGAGGTACTTGGAGATACATGTTAACCATCACACTATTTACGATATCCCAGACATGGAATCAACGAAAGTGCTCATGGATGGATGGATGAAAAAAATGGGGTTTGCAAACACAACGAGGGTTCACTGTGCCCCAAAGAATGAGAGCTGGGTAAGGTGCTCACACCTATACTCCCTGGTCTTGGGAGACTGAGGCCAGAGGATTACCATGAGTTGGAGGCCCGCCTGTGCCACATAATGAGTTGCAGATCACACTCAGCTGCAGAGCGAGACCCTGTCTCAGACACATACAACTAGATTATATCATTTGCAGGAAAATGGATGAAACTATAGATAATCATACTCAATAAAATAAGCCAGACTCAAAAACAAATACTGAATACTTCTTCTCATATGTGGAATACAGATTTAAAGTGTGTGTGTGTGTGTGTGTGTGTGTGTGTGTGTGTGTGTGATGAAACTGTAAGGGGGGTTATCTGGGTAAGACCAGCAGCAGGAAGAAGAGGGAACAAAACATGACAATGGGGTCGCGGCGGGGGGGATATGGGCAAAAGCTCTTGTACATGTGTCTGAGAATTCTATATGACATATTATTTAATATGTTAAGAAAAATTTAAAAACCTAGGTTTTCTAACTGATCAAGGGCAAGGAAGGCTCACGAGGGACTAAATCTGTTTAGACTACAAGAGGACCACAAGACAGTAGGCTACTCACCTTGTAAACAAGCTGAGAGAGTGTGCCCCAGAAAAGCCGTTCCCATGCCGTCCTTGTAAACAGATATTTCAAAGGACAGCAGGCCTGAGATGGGGGTGGGGGGACGGCTCAGTAGTTAAAGTGCCTGCAACACAAGCATGAAGGCTAGGGTTCAGATCCCCAGAACCCACATAAATGCCTGGTGGGCATGGTGGTCCACTGCTGTTCTGGCCAGGGAAGGCAGAGATGGGACAGTCCCCACAGCAAGCTGGCTGGCAAGATGTCCAAATTGGCAAGCTCTGTATGTGACCGAGAGCCCCCCCCCAATAAATAAGGTGGGAAAATAATGGAGGGTGGCTCCTGGCATCAACCTTGGGCCTCCACAGACAAGCACATGTGTGCCTACATACATGCAAGAAAATGTAAAAAAGTAAAAGACGGATTCCCGTGGAACTGGAGTTCTGACCTCCGCGGCATTGCACGACACGGGTGCACAGACCTACATGCAGACAGTACATTCATACACATAAAAAATAAATAAAATTAAAAAAAAAAAAGAGTAAATGACGGCAGGCCTTCCTGTGATGCTTTTTTCTGTCTTCTTCATTCTAACCGAACAATAGTCATCTGCTCAATTCCACTTTCCACTTTCTCTGCTGCAGTAAAAACTAAAGAAATGGAAATGCCACACGTATGAAGAATTATCGTTATATTTAAAGCAATCCACATGTACATCATTTTATTTTTTTTAATTTTATTTATTTTCGTATGTGTATGAATGTACTGTCTGCATGTAGGTTTGTGTAACCATGTTGTGCAATGCCGCAGAGGTCAGAAGAGGGTGTTGGTGGATTCCCCTGGAACTGGAGTCAAGGACAGCTTTCAGCCGCCATGTGGGTGCTGGGGATCGAACCCGGGTCCTCTGCAAGAGCAGTCAGAGGTCTTAACCGCTAGGCCATCTCTCCAGCCCCGTACATCATTTTAAATATGTGTCTTCTCACTTCATTTGTTTTCTGTTCTTGTATTACTTAAGTGTGGACAAATTTATTCCATCTAAACACTTATAATTAGAATAAACATGCAAATCAAAGGTAAAGGCTCAACTTACCACTGCAGAACTAGAAGCCCAGGTATGATTTCCCTTTCTAAAATTATTTGGGATCTGAGCTACCTAAATTCGTCTCCAGTCTGACTCTCCCTTGTAATGATAATATTTCAAATTTTCAACAGAGCAAGTATCAGTAAAGAGTAACAAATCTATTAGTCTCAATAATTAAAAACCTTGGGGCTGAAGAGATGGCTCAGAGCTTAAGAGCACTGACAACTCTTGCAGAGGACCCAGGTTCAATTCCTAGCACCCACATTGCAGATAATAAGCATCTGTAACTCCAGTTCCAGGAGATCCCATACCCTCTTCTGACCTCCATGGGCATTGCATGACGTTGCATGACATGGTGCACTTACACAGATGCCAGCAGTACACAAATACACATGAAATAAAAATAATGAAAGTAAAAATATTAGCATAATAATTTAAAACCTCAAATGAAAGAGTAGAGAGATAGGTCATTAGAGCTCATTAAGTAAAATGTTTGCGGTGTTAGCGAGAGAACCTGAGTGTTAGTCCCCAACACCCATGTATAATGGACACAGCGTGTGTCTATAATCCTAGCTCTGGGGGTAGGAGGAAGGGGACAAGCAGATCCCGGGAGTCTAGCTCAAACAGCTGCAAGTTCCAGATTCAGACGACAGTAGATAAACCTCTGGACTCTGCATACCAGCATACACACACACACACACACACACACACACACACACACACACCATCCCTCCACTTGGATATACACATACACCAAACACACATAAATATATACTTTTTTTTTTTTTGTCTTTTTGAGACAGGGTCTCCCTGTAGCCCCAGCTGTCCTGGGACTCTCTATGTAGACCAAGCTGGCCTTGAACTCAGAGATCTGCCTGCCTCTGCCTCCCAAGTGCTGGGATTAAAGGCGTGCACCACCACACCTGGCTTTACTTTTGGTTTTTTGAGAGAAGGTCTCCCTGCAGCCCCAGCTGGCCTTGAACTTGCTATTGTGTGATCTCACAGAGATCTGCCTGCCTCTGCCTCCCAAGTGCTGGAATTAAAGGTGTATGGCACTACATGTAGCAAACATACAAACTTTTTTAAAAATAAATTTTAAAACTCTCGAGTGATAGGACAAATCCAATAGTTTATACGATCCAGACCTTTCTGATTGATGCTACAGAATATCTTAGTAACCCTTGATGAGCCCGCATAGTTCATCACTGAAGTACAGGGATATCTGCTGTACCACAGCATGGCCTGAAACCCTCTGCAAGCAAGAGGGTGCCCTGGGTAATGAAAGTGATACACACACATGTCAACGGACTGACAGTCTCCTTCATCATCTTTTGTTCCTGGGAAACTTCAGTAACTATAGGGTATGAAATCCTGATTAAAATACTTCCTTAATAGAATCTACTAAATAGATTTGGGAACATACATGCTTAAAGGAAATCATATGGTTTATGTTTTCATTGTTGAGGAATATAACTTGTAAAATCAGTCCACTTCCACAGCTTCTGGCTAGAGTGGGAATAATGAGACCCTGAGATTTCATCAGAAGTCTGGAAAGCTGTAAGATCTAGGCTGAAGTTTTAAATTGATTCTACAGAACACAGTTTCATAATATAAGCTTGATAGGTAGGACCCAAGGACGTCTGAGGCACCTGAAATGATATGCAAATCTCTGGCCAGGAGAGAAATCTGTGGCCTTCTTTATTCAAAGATGACTGTGAAGTCTTACAGTGAATAAAGGAGACTTAGCTTAAAGGGAGGAGGTTCCAGAGGGCCAGTGATTCCCAAACTAGTCTCATCTATAGATTACTCGGGATACTCTCTGAATACAGCTCTCCAGCCCCATCCCAGGCCAATAAAATGAGAATCTTCATTGCAATTGCCTGGGAATCTGTATTTACTAAGTGTCTCTGTGATACTGTTTGAGAAATAGGGACTTCAGCATTTGTAAAAGTACCTGCCAGGTTCAACCTTTTGTAATGCGGTGATATTTATGGGCATACTTCTATTCACAAAAGTGTATAGTACCCAGGGCCGGATGTGGTGGTGCACACCTTTATTTTATTTTATTTTTTTAAATTTTATTTATTTTTGTATGTGTATGAATGTACTGTCTGCATGTAGGTCTGTGCAACCGTGTCATGTTATGCCGCGGAGGTCAGAAGAGGGTGTCAGATTCCCCTGGAACTGGAGTTCTCCTGGAATTGGAGTTACAGACGGTTCTTAGCCATCATGTGGGTGCTGGGGATCAAACCCGGGTCCTCTGCAAGAGCAGTCGGTGCACTTAACCGCTAGGCTATCTCTCCAGCCCCGGCGCACACCTTTAATCCTAGCACTTGGGAGGCAGAGGCAGGTGGATCTCTGTGAGTTCAAGGCCAGCCTGGTCTACAGAGTGAGTTCCAGCACAGCCAGAGGTACAGGGAGACCCCATCTCAAAAAGACCAAAAAGAAAAAAAAGTGTATAGTATCCTCTATAGCTTGAGCCTTGATGAGGAAACAGGATTGCAGAGCGTCACTTCTGATGCTGCCAGAAGGCAAAGCTCAGAAGTTCCTTGCATATAATTTTCTTTTCCAGGAGATTCAAATAGAATTCCTACAACAAACCCCTTCACATACATTATGACTCATTGGCTGGTTCTTATAGAGTAAGGGTAACGGCCACCCATACTCCAGCATGTCAAAAAGCTATCAACGATGTTTTCAGTAATGTGTGCCTTCAGATTCTACAGAGCTAGTTCAGCTACTGGTCCTCTGATTGTTAGGCTTACTAGAATATTCCATACATGAAGGAAATCCAAATTGTAAATGTCAATGTTTTCCAAATGCCACAGAAAAACAGTGAATCAGAAGTTGACTGGCCTGTGATATTAAGTTCTTTTCTACATCGCCTGTCTGTCATCTTCAACTTAATGCCTAGTTATATTTTTCAAGATTCAGTCTCAGCAGCACCACCTGCTGATAATTGTAATTCAGTGCTTTAAGTAAATTCCAGCAATATACATATTTAACAAACCTCACTGGGAAATACCTAGAATGTGTGTGGCTTTTCATAAGATAATGCACACATTAATATAATTGCTAGAGAGAAAGTACACCATTTTTGCAGGTGGCAAATCAGATTGCATTAAATGCCACTGTGTGTTAGAATGCAAGTAAGTCTCTAGAAGGCTGGTTCATCTCCTTTGCCTCTCTCCTTCTAGAACCCTCTCTTCATTCTGTGTGCCAGCTAGACTCAGCCAATGAGAGGAGAGACAGATCAGAGGGCCGAGGAAGATGCTGGGGTATTTATACTCCTGTCTTTCTGTCCTGCCCGTTATGCCCGTTACAGTTCTGCCAGTCTGTCTCCTCAAGGCCAGCTCTCATGGAGTTCTATGTGTTTTGCCCTGTCAGCCAGCCTAGAAGCAGTGGCAGTTGAAGGTGCCTCAATGCCCCTGTGTGTTCCCCTAGTCTTCATGTGTGTGTATACAGGTGTGCTCAGCCACGTGAATGCCTGTAGAGGTCAAAGGTACACATAAGGTGTCTTCCCCTATCATTAACCACCTTGTTTTTGAGGCAGAGTGTCTCACTAAACCTGGAGTTCACCCATTGGTTAGACTGGCCAGCCAACAAGCCCCCAAGATATGCCCGTTGGCCTCCCTGGTCCTGGAGCTATAGGTGTGTGCCATCATGCTGCCACTGAGAATCCAAACCCAAGACTTCATGCTTGCACAGCACGCATTTAATCCACTGAGCCACCTACTTAGGCCCTGTCCCCTTAGTCATAAATAGTTCTTTCCTGAAAGACTTCATATAAACCTCTTGATTGTATTTATGTTGCTCCCAGAGGGGGAGAGAGGGAGAGGGAGAGGGTGAGGAGAAGGGAGAGGGAGAGGAGAAAGGGGAGGGGGAGGGGGAGAGGGAGAGGGTGAGGGAGAGAGAGAGATCTAAAAACAATCTTGCCTTGACTGCACATCGCAAAGTAGAATTACCATTAACAACATTTATTAAGTGAATGCTGTACAAAAAAAAATCTTAACCTTGGTACATTAACAGAGGAAAAATATCCCATCATTATCCTTAAAAAACTCATATAATAGAGATAGGATTCAGGTTGAATAAAAATACTATGTTTGTGATGTATCCATGTATGTACATGGTACATTTGTGTGCATATGTGCTCACCAGTATGTGTGCATATGGAGGCCAGAGGTCCACATTGGGCACCTTTCCTTTATTACACACACACACACACACACACACACACACACACACACTGACACAAAGGTCTTCACTAAATCTGGACATCACTGCTTGAAGTAGCTTAGGTATCAGTCTTTGAACCAGTTTGTTTTCCTAGTTCTTTCAGGAGTCTGATCACATTTACTACCATCAGATCACAACTAGATGTTTAAAGAATCCTAAATTAGAAGCTAAAATCTTGGAGCCAGGGGGCTAGAGAGATGGTTCAGTGGCTACTGTACACTGCTCTTCCAGAGGACCGAAGTTCAGTTCCCAGCACGTATGTCAGGTGGCTCATGACCATCTGAATGCCAGCTCCAGGAGGTCTGCAGCCCTCTTCTGTACTCGGTAGGCACCTGCACTCATGTGCACATGTATGCATGTGTAAACACACATGTACATGCACACACAACTTAAAATCTTTTTATTTCTATAAGGCTTTGCCTTCAGGTATTTGAGTGCACCTGTGCTGTGCAGTGCCCACAGAGTCCAGAAGAGAGTGTGGGATCCCCTGGAACTGCAGTTACAACAGTTGTTAGCATCCATGTGGTTGGTGGGAACTTAACCTTAGTATTCTGCAATAACACCCAGTGCTCTTAACTGCTGAGCCATCTCTCCAGTCCCTCCTCTTTGGTTTCTTCAGATTTCCCCCATGTGTATACCAATCCATGTAAAGTTGCTGTTTCAGGCCCTGAGTGCCATCCTCAGCACTAAGGAAAAAAAAAGAGAATATGGGTCACATATAAATTTCCTAGTAGCCACATCAACAAAAGTATAAAGTACACACACCGCCACAATGCTAGTTTATGCAATACCGTAGCAGTGGACTGGAGTCCCAATCAAACGATGAATTAATCTGTAATGATTTTTCAATTCTCAATTCAAGTTGAAGTTCAGTTCTACAGTGGAACTAAATTATTACAAATGCACGGTGGTCCAAACGCATCGCGTAGCCCTGGACTCTCCCTCCTGTGAGCAGGAATCACGTCAAATACTGTGCAGGGTGAGGCAGCAAGAATGAATGAGATGCTCTCCTTGATCTTCTAAGCCCTCTTCTCCGAGTCCTCAACCTTTCCGAGTCTTCGCCAGGCCTGCAGAGACAAGCTTTCACAAGTCTTGCAGCATCAGTTTAGAGAAGACCCCTCCTTCCCACTCTTGATACCTGAGCACTCTGGCCTGTGCTGCCCAGAAGCCTCCAGACCCTTGGTGCCTCTAAGGACCCTCATTCACTGACTACTTTCCCTCCATGTCTCTAAACCCAGTTGTCTACTGTATCCCATAGAAACTCAGGTCTGCATCTACTACAGTGATTTCTGAATAAAATCTATCCTCCCACTTCGGCCAGGGTTGGCTTCGGTTGTCCCTAGCCATTGGGAGAGTGATGAGTTCTCAGAGGACTCAGTGGCTAGCTGTGAGAATGCAAGGTATTGTTGTTGGGTCATGGGATTTCTTTCAAGAAACTAAACACCAGTTTTTATTGTAAATCACTTAGGCGTAAAATTTTCTGCAAACCAGCGGGCATGGTGGCGCACACCTTTAATCCTAGCACTTGGGTGGCAGAGGCAGGCGGATCTTTGAGTTCAAGGCCAGCCTGGTCTACATAGAGAGTTCCAGGACAGCTGGGGCTACAGGGAGACCCTGTCTCAAAAAAAAAAGAAAAAAAGGACAAATTTTTTTTTTCTGCAAATCAAGTAGGGCACTGTTTCTGACCTCTACTTTAAGATGTCTATCTTCCTTCCCTGGTGCCGGCAGTGCTGGGGAGACAAGCCAGGGCTTCAGACACCCCAGACACCTGCTCTATCTCCTGGCCCCAGGGCGAGTAGCTTATCCTTTTACTTACATACAGTTCATTTTGATGTTTCAGTTTGAGTAACAAAGAGGAATTTTATTTCCTTTAAAGTTTTTGGGGGTGGGGACTAGAGACATGGCTCAGCAGTTAAGAACACTGGCTCTTCTTGCAGAGGGCTCAGGTTCAGTTCCCAGCACACACATCACAGCTAGCAGTCAGCGATAACTCTAGTTCCAGGGTAACTGATGCCCTCTTCTGGCCTCCGTGGGCATTGCAGGCATGGGTGCACTTGTCATACATGCAGGCAAAACACTTATGCACATAAAATGAAAATAGAATTTTTTAAAAGATTACAGTTTGAGGATACTGCATTAGTATAATAATGCAGGAACTACAGTTCCTCTAAACTAACCACATCCTGGGATATCCTCTCAGGAAAAAAGAGCTTGCGTTGGGTTAATTTCCATCCTTCTTTTGTAAGTCCACCCTATTTTATTTCCTTTAAGGACAGTATGAAGAGAAAGTAGGAAAGATTTATTTCATCATAATACTTTCTTCTTCAATTCTTCAATGTCAAGAATGGGCATATTTTCTGGAAAATTCTGCTTCATCTGTTTTTTTTACATTTGCATTTTTCCTAAATCTGAATTAAAATAACAGAAGTAGGAACTAGCTTATGAAGGTGTTTACACACCTCAGTTGATTCCATAACTTAGGTACTGAGAAGAGCAACACGCTAAACATGAATATGCTGCTTCGTGTACTGTGTACAGACATGAGATACCCAACAGCGGCATAGCTGGATCAAAAGGCATTCCTACGATTTGTAACTTATTTAGCAACCTCCACACTGATTTCCATAGTGACTGGGCCAATTTACATTTCTAACAACAGTGCTCCTTCTGCCCCATCAAACCATATAATATTTGACATTAGATAAAAGATAAAATATCTTTTAATATTTTAATTGTGTGTGTATGTGTCCAGGTCACTGCAGAAGTTAGAGGCATCCGATCCCCCAGGAACTGGAGTTGCAGGAGGCTGTGAGCTGCCTTCCCCTTATGTGGTTTCTGGGACTGGAACACGTATCCTCTGGAATACTACATACTCTTAACCACTGAGCAATCTCTCCAACCCTCAAGTTTCCTTGATAGCCATTCTGACTAGGGTAAAACAAAGTATCACTATAAATGACAAATATGGAATCATCCATTAGGTGCCCAACAACAGATGAATAAAGAACATACAGTACATATACACAACAGAGCTTTATTCATTATAATTAGGAAACTATATTGTTCACAGGGAAATGGGAGCCAGAAATCATGTTAAGCAAAACAAACCAGACTTAGGAAAGCAAATATCACAGTTTCTCTTGTTTGTGTATGGGGAGGGTGCAGGCAACCCCCAAGTCTGATTATTAGATGTCAAGGCTTCTACCTGCTTCAGTTCAGCCTTGGTGTCACTAGAAAGTCATATACAACATGTTGCTCTTGGGAGGGGAAAGAAACTGAGAGATTATTCATAATCATACAGATTAAGTAAAGAAAAGATGGGATCTGAAGCTGCAAAAGGAACACAGGTAGCTTTATCTCTGGGACTTGAAAGAGTAGGAGACAGCAAGCTGCCCTAAACTAGGCAGTCTAGGTGTAGAGGGGAGATGGGGCACCCTGCATAGGGGAGATGGAAGGATCACAGAGCCCATAGATCAGCACTGAAAGACAAAGTCCTGGCAAACCACTTTGGATTAGGCACCCAGCCTTTCCTAAAGCATCTGTGGGATATAAACTCCCGACACCTTTGAAATAATGCTGCACTTTGGATATACCCTAAATTAATAGAGCTCAGATTGTAGCTTGGCAACCCAATCAACAGGTTCAGAACCTAAACCTCTATGGGCTACTTTTCCTGTTGCTGTGACTACCTGAAGACAACCTAAGGGGAGAAAGGTTTTCTTCTGACTCAGAGTTTGAGGCAATACAGTCCAACACACAGTGAACACAGTGGCAGGTGGCTCAGCATTGGCAGCAGTCCATAGAAATGACTTGTTACACGATACCAACTAAGGAGTAGAGAAATATCAACCAGGAAGTAGTATGGGGCCATATGCCCCCAAGGACTACCCAGCATCCCACTTCATCCAGCAAGGCTTCCCTCCTAAAGTGCCACAACTTGACAACACAGCCATCATGGTGACCAAGCATTCAAATACAGGAACCATGGGGACCACTGAGCACTAAAATCACAGAAGCAGCATTCCTAAGACACTCCAAAAATAAACTAAAGTGAGCTGGGCAACACATCCACCCAAGAGTTTTGTGAAAAACCTGCAGTGAAGTGTGAAACAAATGTTGACACTAAATGCACTCAGCACTCTTCTTCTTCATGTCTCAAGTGTGCTGCTGGAAGCAAAATGACTCAGCTATTTCAGGGAATGCTGCTATATTCAGTGGTTTCCAGCAAAAATTTACAAAGCAGTTAGCAAACTGTGAAAATCATATGTTCATTTAAGTCAGTGAAATGAAGGACAAGCCAATTGATAAGAATGAAATAATCGCCAGGGGTGGTGGTGCACGTCTTTAATCCTAGCACTTGGGAGGCAGAGGCAGGTGGATCTCTGTGGGTTCAAGTCCAGCCTGGTCTACATAGCGAGCTCCAGGCCAGCTGGGACTAAAGGGAGACCCTGTCTCAAAAAGACATAAATAAATAAATGAATAAATAAATAAATAAATAAATAAATAAATAAAATAAGTAAATGAAATAATCAAATACTGGCCATATCTACAGAAGGAAACAGAGAAATGCTTAATCCTAATTTTGTATTCCACCCTTTTTAAAGAATGAGAAAGTAGTATCAGAAGATAGATCTCTAAGAGTATGTTTAAGCAAAACATAAAACGATCCTCTCAATTGTCCACATGTTCAACTGGAGTAATTTCTTAACCACTAAGATAAATGGTGTCCTAGATGATGCCTATAATTCTTATCAATCATTTAAATGCGTAAAGAATATTTTCCCTGGGACTAGAGAGATAGCCTAGCGGTTAAGAGCACCGACGCTCTTGCAGACGACCCGGGTTCGATCCCCAGCACCCACATGGCGGCTAAGAACCGTCTGTAACTCCAATTCCAGGAGAACTCCAGTTCCAGGGGAAACCGAGACCCTCTTCTGACCTCCGCGGCATTGCACGACACGGGTGCACAGACCTGCATGCAGACAGTACATTCATACACATACAAAGATAAAAAAAAAAAAAAAAAAAAAAGACTATTTTCCCAATACAGAAAATAAATGGTGACAAACCAGTCTGCCCCTAAACGAGTTGTAGAGTCCATATTGGTACTGAATTTATCTGAAAAACACTAATTGTTCCAGGAAATAGATCATCCAAGGAATAATATGAACAAAATGTTAATTTTATGATTTCATGCAGGAAAAACACTAGATCAATGTGGAAAGCCACTCTCAAGGTGAAAATACAACACACATGCACGAATGTGCAGGCGCGCGCGCACACACACACACACACACACACACACACAGAGTCCATTACCCGTAACCTCAGTTCACCACAAGTGCTGAGTCCAACGCACCCAAAGCTTCTTCACGAGTGTAGCCTGTCCTCTACCCACCCAGTTCCTAGGTAGCACTTCCGGTCTTTCCCGAGGTAAGATCTTCCTAGGTAGCACTTCCGGTCCTTCCCAAGGTAAGATCTGCGACACTGACGTTTCATCGAGCTCCTTGCTGAACTTTTCTAATGCTGTGTTTAATATAATTTCCCCCATAAATCGTAAGTCTTTTATTGTACAATTTTGCACAGCACGGTGATTTTTAGAATACACTATGTGTATTATAGCAGACTTTTCTGTCCAATAGTAGTTTTTCAGCCAAATTATAGAAATTAAAGAGTATACAAAAGACCACTGCTGGAAATAACCACCAGTGTTAGTTACTCTCAGAGTTGATATTAAGCATTCTGAAAAACACTTTACATTTCTTAAAAGACAGCTCTTGGAATTAATGTCTAGAAACAAAAGAGAATTAGAAATAAATGATTCATTAAGTCACAAATTAGTAAAAGGACTATTTAGGCTGGGTGTGGTGGTGCACACCTTTAATCCCAGCACTTGGGAGGCAGAGACAGGCGGATTTCTGAGTTCAAGGCCAGCCTGGTCTACATACTAAGTTCCAGGTCATCTGGGACTAAAAGGGATATTTAGAAATAACAATTTAAAATATTTTGTTATTTTATGCATAAGAGTGTTGCCTGCATGTACATAAGTGTACTGCACCATGCGATGCCCATGGAAGTCAGATCCTCTAGAACTAGTTACAGTTATTAGCTGCTATGTGGGTGCTGGGAATCAAACCTGGGTACTCTGCAAAAGCAGCCTGTGCTCTTAACCACTGAGTCTATCTTCTAGAAATAACATTTTACAAGGACATCATAGTAATAAGCATAGTAATTAAATCATGCTATTCAATTTTAATTTAGTGATGTTCGTCATCACACATGGGTATTGGCACTTCATGGTTTTAAATCTCAGGATGTTATATTACCCCTAAGCACAGGCCCTTTCATTAATCACTATTTTTTTGGATTTTTTTTTAGAACAACTTTCTTGACCATTTTGAATTATAACATACTTGAAACAAACAAAATGACTGGACATGGTTTTCACACAGAAAAAAGAAAAAGAATCAAGTTTGAATAGTCTTCAGAATTTTTAAAATTTATTTTTATGTATATGAGTGTATTGCCTGCATATACATATACACTCAGGCCAGAAGGTGGCATCAGATCCCCTGGAACTAGAGTTAAGGTGTTAGCCACCATGTGAGTGCTGGGATTTGAACCAGGGTTTTCTGCAAGAATAGCTAGTGCTCTTAACCACTGAGCCATCTCTCCAGCCTCATCCCCAAATTTTGTGTCTTCCAAAAATATGGCAGCGTAAATACTTACAAATCTTAGGTTAACATCAGAAGCAAAATTTGCTCCTATCATGCTAATAATTTTGAGGAAAATGATATAGCCAGGAGTGGTGGCACACACCTTAACCTTAGCTCTTGGGAGGCAGAAGCTGGGGAATCTGTGAAATCAAGGACAGCCTGCCCTATGTAGTGAGTTCCAGGCTGGCTGGGACTACAAGGAAACTCTGTCTTAAAAAAAAAAAAAAAAAAAAAAAAAAAAAAAAAAAAAAAGGGTGTGTCAAAGCCCAAATCCCACTGTGATGGTCTTTTTTTTTTTTTTCCCTGAATTTTGAGCATCCAAATATTCCTAGAGCATTCACAGAATTTTGGAGTTTGGTTTTATATTGCTTTGCTGACAGGATAAATATAGCCGGGCGTGGTGGCCCACGCCTTTAATCCTAGCACTTGGGAGGCAGAGGCAGGCGGATCTTTGTGGTTCAAGGCCAGCCTGGTCTACAGGGCTAACTCCAGGCCAGCTGGAACAAAAAAAAAAAAAAAAAAAAAAAAAAAAAAAAAAAAAAAGGGAAGGAAGGGAAATAGCACTCTAAGCATAGTACTAATATTAGTCTCTGATAAATTGTTACTGAAAACTGCTAAGGATGAGTATCCTTGGATCAAGACTAGGCTAGAAAAGGAAGTGCATCAGGCTGCATGTGGCATAAATTGAAAAGAACAAAAGTTTAAATAGGTACAAGGGGAAACAGCAAAAACATGATATTCAGGGGATGAGGTAAAAAATAACCTGTTAACTCTTTTTGTGGAATTAGAACAGGTAATGGGGAGTAAATAGGGTCAAAGTACAGATATTTGCTTGCAGTTAATATCACAATAAAACCCAGCATTTTGTGATTATTGTGTTCTAGAACATGAATTCCCATAACAGGAAGCACAAGAAAAAAGGTTAAAAGAATGAACTGTTCCAAATCTAAGAGCTACATTAAACTTCTTATTAGTAACTTAGAACACAATGGTAGACAATGGGACTTTTCAAGATACTCTCAACTACCATCAAAGGTGGGGTCTATCACTCCGTAGTACCATGGTATCTAAGCAATGTGTTTATTTACTGGACACAGTACCGGAAGGATGTTAACAAGGAGCTCTGCGCTGCCTTCATTTTTGTTTTCAAATCAACAGGACCAAGGGCACTACACCACACACTAGAACACCAAGAACACTACAATCTATTTTATATTACCTCTCTCCTTTGGTTTAAATAAGTACACAAATACACTACCTGCCCCAGAGCCACGATATTATTGCAATATTAGAGCCAATAAAAGTGAAATTTACTTAATTTTCTTATTTGGCATCTTACATTACCGGATACTCTATACTTTCAGTTAATGAAAGCACTTCTGCTGAACTGCAGATGTTCCTGCAGGGTAACTGACACAGAAACAAAAGGCTCATCAAATTACCAAGAGAGACAGAGCATCCCCAGATTATGTCCGTGAAGTTATTACAGCTATGCTAGAAGTATGTCTCCAAGATCCAGCAGCATAATGTACAGCACCAGTCCACATTTTCCTGCCTATACTGACATAGGGTCACTTCAGTGTCACAGGTGAATTACGCAGGCTGAATGCAGGGATATTTCACAAATGATCATTTAATGAATGGACCAATAAATCGTAGTTGAATCTATTCCTCTTCAACCCAAGTGCTACCATAAAGGAAAGCTGCAAAGTAACAAATACATTTACAATGAAAATATATGTAGCCATTTTGCCACCTGCCATCCACCAATGAACCTGTTACTATGAAGCCTCTTCAACAGTGAACTTACCTATACTTTAAGATATATTTTTTATTGATTTTTGTGCATTTCATTATTTTAATCAAATTTGGACCCTCCTCCCCCATCTGCACCCATACACCCCCCCCACTGGATTTCATGCATTCTGTCATATATGTTAAGTCCTATCCTATGCTATCAAGCATTTGTATCTAGGTAACGCTTGGTGGAAGCTCATCCACTGGAGTCTAGTCAACCTATCTAGAGTCACAGTCTTAAAGATCTGCTCTCCCTCACCAGCAGTAATCACTTGCCAGTACTGCCTTGGCTACCATTGGAACCTGATGCCCATCTCCCTTATTCTATGCTGAGTTTTTTTTTCTAACTGAATCTGCATAGGTCTTGTGCACACTGTCACTATTGTTGCAAACCCACATGAGCGAGTTCCCAGTGCTCTGAAAGCTTCTGTTTCCTTATTTCATGGTCCAACCCTGGCTCTTACAATCTTTCCACACACTCTTCTGCAATGATAACCTGAGCTGTGGGTGGGTGAGATTTAATATAGGTGTCCTATCCAGGGACATGCATTCTGCAGTCTCTTGTTTCTAAAACAAGTTGTTTACCACTCTGCTGTATGCGGAAGCTTTGCAGGGAGTTTGGGATATATTAGTATTCTCTCACCCTGTTCTGCTATGTTCCGTGAGCCTTAGGTGTTGAGGTTCCACTGTGCATAAGAGATGCCCAAAATTCCACCAGAAAACTGATAGAAATGATCAATATGAAAAGCAAATAGGCATGTTACAAAATAAATTTACAAAAAAAAATCAGTAGCCTTTCTAGATACCAATAACAAGCAATCAGAACAAGCATTCATGGAAACCCTCCCATTCACAACAGCCTCAAAAAAAAAAAAAAAAAAAAAACTATGAATAAACCTAACCAAAGATAATTAGAATAAAAAATTAAAATCTTTAAAGAGACAGGGGAAGATACGAGACTGAGCACACCATGATCATAGATTGGTAAAATATTGTGAAAATGATCCTACCAAAAGCAATATATAGATTCAATGCAATCCCAACCAAAATCCCCATGATATTCTTCACAGAATTAGAAAAAGTCATCCTAAAATTCATATGGAATCACAGAAGACCGTGGATAGCCAAGGCATTCTTGAGCAAAAAGAGCAATGCTGGGTGATCATCACACCAGATCTCAAACTATATTACAGAGCTATATAGTTATAAAAACAGCATGGTGCTGGCACAATAAAAGACACATAGATCAATGGAACAGAATACAAGACCCAAACATGAGTGCATGTAGTTTCAGCAACCTGTTATTTGACAGAGGTGCTAAGAACATGCAGTGCAACAAAGACAGCCTCTTTATCAACAAATGGTTCTGACAAAACTGGATCTCCATCTGTCGAAGAATGAAATTGGACCCTTATCTTCCAACCCACACAAAAAAATCAACTCCAAATGGATCCAAGACCTCAATATGAAACCTGAAACTGCTAGAAGAAAACATAGGCAGTGCCCTACAAGGCGTAGAAAAGGACTTTCTAAATTGGACATCAGTTGCTCAGGAATTAAGGTCAACAATCAACAAGTGGGACCCTCATTAAACTAAAAAGCTTCTGTACAGCAAAAGACAATAAAGGAAATGAAGAGAAAACCCACTGAATGGGAGAAAATCATCTGCTACACATCTGACAAGAGGATTAGTATCCAAAATATACAAAGAACTCAAAAGACAAAGAAACAAGAAAATAAATGACCCAATAAAAATACAGACTAAGGACCTGAACGGAATGTTCTTCAGTCACTTTTAACAACTCCTTTGAAATCACTGTTTTTAAATTATAAAATATGAAAGATACTTATGTTAAGTCCTTTGCTCTGGAGAAAGAACAAATTCCAAACAGGAAAATGATTATTTCTCCAGGGTTTTTAGATCAGAGAAAAACAATCATATCATATAGATGTTTTATATAAATTTTCTTTAGTATCTTACCTAAACAAAATGAATTAAAATGAAAACCTTTTTTATACATTTCTTTTTAAAATAGTAAGATATGCAAGGCAGGTCTTACAGTGCAGAATCTATATCCTGTCCCACAAACGATATGTTGGAACATGTGTGTGTGTGTGTGTGTGTGTGTTTGAGACAGGGTCTCCCTGTAGCCCCAGCTGGCCTGGAACTTGCTCTATAGACCAGGCTGGCCTTGAACTCACAGAGGTCTGCCTGGCTGTGCCTCTTGAGTGCTGAGATTAAAGGCATGTGCCAAAACGTCCAGCTGAAATTAAAAAAAAAAAAAAAAATTAACCAGCTGAAATAAGGTTCAGATTTTGGTAAACCAGTTAACAACACAGTGGTGTAAAATATTATACCTTGCATGTGTTTCTAACCTAAGTGACTCAACCCGCTGTTTGGTAACCAGTGGAGGAAATTAACAATCAAGACTTTTCAAAACTCCTTTGAGGATCTTCAAAAAGTCCTTTTCGTATCTTAACAGATGCTGACAATAAAGAGACATCTCTTAAAACAAGCAAACTGGCTCAGCGTTTAAGAGCACCGACTGCTCTTGCAGAGGACCTGGGTTCGATCTCCAGCACCCACATGGCAGCTGAGAACCGTCTTTAACTCCAGTTCCAGAGGAATCCGACACCCTCTTCTGACCTCCGCAGCATTGCACGACATGGGTGCACAGACCTACATACAGACAGTACCTTCATACACATACAAAATAAATAAAATTTTAAAAAATTAAAAAAAAGATTTATAAAAAGAAAACCCCGAGCAAACCAAAGTGTATGCACCTGAAAGCGTAGTCCTTCTGTAACAGCTGAGTAAGTCCAATGGGTGGATGAACCTCTGAAATGGATTTTGACAAGAATAAGGTTATTGGTTTTAGCACAAATTTTCTTCAAAAATCTCAACATGGGGCTGTAGCGATGGCTCAACAGTTAAGAGCACTGGCTGCTCCTGCAGAGGACCTGGGTACGATTCCCAGCATCCACATGGTGGCTAACAGCCATCTTACTCCAGTTCCACGGGATCTGATGCCCTCTTCTGACCTCCATGGACACTGCATGACAGATGCATTTACATAGATGCAAGCGATACAGTAATAAAATAAAATTACAATAAATTAAGTTTAAAAATCTGAACATATAGCTGGGCGCGGTGGCGCACGCCTTTAATCCTAGCACTTGGGAGGCAGAGGCAGTCGGATCTTTGTGAGTTCAAGGCCAGCCTGGTCTACAGAGCGAGTTCCAGGACAGCTAGGGCTACAGGGAGACCCTGTCTCGAAAAGACCAAAAAAAAAAAAAAAAAAAAAAAAAATCTGAACATGACTAACAAAAACTGAAATGTGATCTAGTGTCATCAATGGCCTGGAGTTAGTTATATACAGTATACAGAAGCTGCAAGGTCAGATTCATCTATGTGTAGTTTTTAAAATATGCTTTGAGGAACCAGGCGTGGTGGCGCACACCTTTAATACTAGCACTCAGGAGGCAGAGGCAGGTGGATCTTTGTGAGTTCAAGGCCAGCCTGGACTACAGAGTGAGTTCCAGGACAGCTGGGGCTACAGGGAGACCCTGTCTCGAAAAGACCAAAATAAGTAAATAAATAAATAAGCTTTGAAATAAGTCTAATTACCTCTAGTGTGTGTGGTGTGTGTGTGGTGTGTGGTGTAAGTACACTTGTGTGCATAGGCATTCATGCCCCCCCACCTCAGAAGCCAGAGGACATTAAGTGTTCTGCTCTATCACGCTCCACCTGACTAGACGGGGTCTCACCCTGAGCCTGGAACTAGGCTGGTTATCCTCAGGCCCCAGCCATCCTACTGTCTCCATCTGCTCACTGCACTGGAGCTAGACACATGAATCACACTTAGCTTTATATGTGGGTTCTGGGGATTTGAACTCAGTTCTTCACACTTCTGTAGCAAACATTCTTACCTTCATCACTTCTAAGCATAAATCATGGCAGTTCTAATTATAATTATTTTAGGAATGATATCACTATGAGAAAACAAAATCAAGTTAAATATTACTTTTATGAAGAAAGAGATGAATACTGGTAAGAGGGATTCTAGAGATGGCACGGATCAAACTTACATGACATGAGATTAATCTACATTAACAAGAATAAACAGGAAGGCAGTATGTATTTCTGGAATGGGTCTAATGTATAAGAATATATACATTTATATGAGAATTTGGAGGACAGATGCAAGTCATTAATCCCCCCAGCATTTGGGAGGCAGAGGCAGGTTGATCTCTGTGAGAGTGAGGCCAACCTGCTCTACACAGCAAGTTCCGGTCTAGTGCTGGAGCTACAGGGAAACCCTATCTCAAAAACCAAAAAAAAAAAAAAAAAAAACAGCAACCAAAAAAGCAAAACCAAAAGGCAAAATAAATAATTTCTTTCTGTTTCCCTGGATGTGAAAGTGGTTTAGGTTATAGAAGAGGCTGTTCTTTCCTCACAAGAAGCATGATGAAGTATCAGACACATATCTTACATCCGTAGCATGTTTCTTCACTCAATAAAGTAGGTGTATATATTCATATATACATGTATATAAAGAGATAGAGCTGGGGCTGGAGAGATGGCCTAGCAGTTAAGAGCACTGACTGTTCTTGCAGAGGACCTGGGTTATATCCCCAGCACCCACATGATGGCTGAGAACCGTCTTTAACTCCAGTTCCAGGGGAACCTGACACCCTCTTCTGTCCTCCTCAGCATTGCACGACACGGGTACACAAACCTACATGCAGACAGTACATTCATACACATACGAAAATAAAATTTTTAAAAATTAAAAATAAATAAAATAGAGATAAAGCAAATATACATAGAGATAAAGCAAAATGCTAATATTCTGTGAATATAAATGAAGAATATTTGTAATGTATTACTCTTTCAGTCTTTGATAATGTAAAAGTCTTTCTGTAGGTCTGAAATTTTTCTATGCAGAAAGTTGCTGGGAAAAGCACCAGTTACAGTACCAAGCATGTACTTTAAGGGTCAATTTAGTAATTGCACCCCCGCAAGATTTTATTTTTGTGATATCTATTATTTCTAATTCCTTTATTTATGAAAATATGTAAGTTTCTTCTTTGTATTCTATAATACTCAGAGGTATAAGCAGTTATCAATTCAAAACAAACATAACAGAGAAGTAATTTTACAACCTAACAAAATAATTTGAAAATGACAAATGAGTAAAAAAAAATCAAGTTTTAGTCAGGCATGGTGGTGCGTGCCTTTAATCCCAGCACTTGGGAGGTAGAGGTAGGTGGATCTCTGTGAGTTCAAGGCCAGCCTGGTCTACAGAGCGAGCTCCAGGACAGCTGGTACTAAAAGGGAGACCCTGCCTCAAAAATACCAAAAAAAGGAAAAAACTAAAAAAGAAAAAAAAATCAAGTTTTTTTAGTAAAATTTAACAGGTGCTATAAAGGAAGCTATAATTATTATAATACAATTGGTAACTAAAACAAGGAAATAAAGTAAAATAATGGTTTTAATGTATATTAGGTGAAAATTTGACCAACTTTACCAATAAACTTCATTTTAGAAAATAATTTCTACAATCCATGTAGCTGAACAGTTCATTATGTCACGCATTAATTTATCTTTTATAAACTCCAGTTTTGGACAATGGATACCTAAATGATGAGTAAACTATATGTAGCATATGAATCCCTATCTGTGGATGACACTGATCTGTGGGACATTTTGAATATGAAAACGGGTAAGCAAAAATGTCCCCAAAGTGTTCGCTAAGAAGGGATTCTCTAGGCACGTATGTAACAATGTTGTTCCCAAGAAGGGAAGACCAATAACAATGAAGGAAGAATACAGGGTTCCAAAAGACTATGAAATCGTATTAAAGTCACAGCACAAAGCACTCCTAGCAATTTGAGGGCACTGATATATTATCACATCCAATTGGCCATGGGGTCACTGGCTTTTTAGATTACATAGTAATGGGACTGAAATTTTTCTCATTTAGTTGTCACACCTCAAACTGTAACATAAACAAACTGAGAAATATAATTTGTTTCACATATACTTACAGATACTTCATCTTATAATAATTCTATTTCTTCAAGAGAAGGACAGTTGTCAACAAAAGATTTCTTCAAAATATAACTACACAGGGATTTTAAATTACGTGTGATGCCGAAATACTCCTATTGTACCCTTGTCATGTCATCTCCAAGATGAAAAAGCCAGTTCTGCATTTTCATTGAACTTCTCAGCAGGTATTTTCATTAGGCACACAAAAATAGAATGTTTCAATGACCCATCATTTAATGTTTAGGAAGTTCACTAATTTGAATATTAATGAAAACTGTATATGCATTGTAATATACATGGTTTCTGTCTCTTTGATTTTATCACTGACTGACTTGTGGGTTAAGAAGCATACCAAAGAGTACTCCACTGATTTTATAACATGAGGATATCAATATTAAAATGAGACTATAGTTATAAACTGGAGCTCATTAAAAGGCAAAGAAAAATTACAATATGACTTGGGGAAAATATTATCAGTTAAACTGTAATATTCAGATTGCAATGAAAAAGATTATAATCTCACTGTTTTTACAATCATGAAACATATTTTAAATGCGACATTTGAATTAAAATCCTAAAACTATTATTTGAAGGTGATATACTCTAAACTCAAGTAAACACGAGTATGAAACACTTAAGTTGAAGATGATGTTTTAAATGTGAACCTATGAAATTATTCATTCTGAAGATTATCTGCCAAAGATGAAATTATTTGCCAAAAAGGAAACAGACAAGCTTCCTTATTATAATGTAGTCTAAGAAATGTAAATCCAATTTGCTTTCAGAGTATGAAACGATTAAATTTACTCATTAGACATGGTACAACTTAACTTTTCAGTTATTAAAATAACACTATAGTACAGCCAAGGAAATTATAAATATCCATGACTAACATTTTGTATGGATTAAAAAAAATCATTAAAAATTGCTCCTGAATAAGAAGCTAAAGTAATTTCATTAGAACTTCTAATGAGACAGAGAGAGAGAGAGAGAGAGAGAGAGTAAAAACTCCAGTTTGAAGGCTAACAATAAATACATACGCTGTTAAAACCAGGAATATATAAATTACTTTGAAACACCTACTTATATCAATTTTAATGAAGAATTAAAAGATACAAGATGTTAAAGACATTTTTAAAAACTAGTAGTAGGGGTAAGACACATGAACCAAATTTTGTTTGTATCCTAAAAATTACAAGAGACTTTGAGACTGTAGTGTTAGTCCGTGTCTTCTTTTCAGTTTATACATTTCTATGCACTGCCTCTATCTTTGGTGCCACGGCTACCAATAAAACACAGTAGACAGTTTTGAAACCTAATCACCATGTTCGACTAGGAAAAGGTAAAATCATGACTACTTTTTTGCAAATAAGATGGACCGGGAGCTTACTGATTTTGGTCTCATGGTCCCACAATACCTGGAATATCATGCCAAAATATGGAAGTTTACTTGCTCTAACTGCATCAAAATTTTGGCTACTGTATGCTGGTGTGATGACAGCCAGTAGTGTACAAAAGCTACAGAGTGACATGATATATGTAAGTTCACCTCACGATTAGTAAAAGAAAGTTTAACCTACAGCTGCAACAAGGACAATACCTTCGGGCCAATTCACTACAACTTCCTTCTCTTGCAGCTTAAAGGGATAGTGTGTTTACCGTAAGTTCACACATAACATTAGGAAACATGGTTGTCCATGATTAAAATTAAACAGCAAGGTAAATTAATTTAACACAGTGTTAAATATATTCACATGATCACCACTGTAATTTAATGGCCACTAATGAAGCTACATATCAATATATATACAGAATATTTGCCAAAGTTTTTGTAGTTTTGGATGTTTTGCGGACCAGATAATTTCACGAGACAATAATCTTGTAACAATTCTTCATATTATGAAAGGAATTAAATGTTGTAAGTAGTTTCATTCCTCTGAGGGAAGGGTAAGCCTCTAGAGAGTCAGTGCAAATTGAAGACAGTTCTACCTTCTTGAACCTTCTTGAGTATTTGAACTTGTTGACCAAGAGAGATTCCTATAAGCTGAGGATAGACATCTTAAGATAGTAACGAATCTTGAAGCACAGTTGTTGGCATTCAGCAGGTCTGTGCCACAAAGAAGAACATCAAGTCCTATAGCAGAGCCTTCTGAGAATACGGTTGCTGCGGCTGAGGTGGCTGTTGATTGCCTCCTGGTTGAGGCAGGGTTGATGATGTTAAACTATAGTTTGGCACCTGGGACATACTGGGTCCTGCATTCTGGTACATTGCCACATCAGCAGGTATAGGTACAGCAGCAGGTACAGGTACAGCAGCAGCAGCAACAGCAGGAGGAGGAGGAGGACTATATATTGAAGCCTGGCTGGGATATGAATTTCCTTGTACAGAATTAACCATTGCACTGTGGAGACAGGAAAGCACTTAATTAGCTCATCAGTGAAATATGTACCCATTCGGAGATAAAAACATTTACATTCCTTTAATCATACATTAAATATATATCTAAACATCTACAATGTGTCAAACACATTTTTAGGCACTAGGATGCTATAAAGAAAAACAAATGTTTACCATTATGGAGCTTACATTCTGGTAGGGAAAAAAAGGGTAATTAAATTATAATAATGTCAATAGTTACAATTGCAGTAGAGAAAAAAAATAATGGGGAGGATAGCACCAGAAGTATCTATCTGAGGAGAAGAACTGTAGCATGTGGAGGGTTGTGAAAGGAGCCTTTCCGATAAGGCATCATTTAGGCAAAGATCTTAAGAAAATGGGATGGGGTTGGAGAGCCTAGCGGTTAAGAGCGCCGACTGCTCTTGCAGAGGACCCGGGTTCGATCCCCAGCACCCACATGGTGGCTGAGAACTGTCTTTAACTCCAGTTCCAGGGGAATCTGACACCCTCTTCTGAACTCTGCGGCATTGCACGACACGCGTGCACAGACCTGCATGCAGACAGTACATTCATATACATACGAAATAAATTTAAAAAAAAAGGGGCGGGGGGGACGCACATCAACAGTGTATGAAAGCAGGCTGTAAGCTGAGACAGAAGCCTTCCAGGACAGGTAAGCCAGGGAAGTAAGTTCAGGGAAGGGCTGCAGCAGAGTAAGCGAACAGCACAAATGTCAGAAGAGAGAAAGTGGCAGTGAGGAGGAAGGGCCGCAGCAGACGGAGTTAGCTTAGAAGCCACAGGACTGTGTCCAAGCTGTAAGTGAAATGCAATAAACAGTGGTTGGTTCTGAGCAGAAAGGTAATGAGATATGATATAAATTGTGACAGGTTCACACTGGAACAGAGGCAGACCTAAGAGTTGGGAGGGACTTTAGAGCCACAGTGGGGACAGGAGAAAAGGGTCAACCCCACACATATTTGAAGAAAGTGCCACTGAAATTTGGTAACAGACCAAGTACTCCAAAGTGCCTGGTTTTATAATTTATTAAAGTAACAGTGGGCCTGCCAGGCATGGTGGCACATGCCTTTAATCCCAGCACTCAGGAGGCAGAGGCAGGCGGATCTTTGTGAGTTCAAGGCCAGCCTGGTCTAGAGTGAGTTCCAGGACAGCTGGGGCTACAGGGAGACCCCGTCTCGAAAAGACCAAAATAATAATAATAATAATAATAATAATATAAAATAAAATAACAGTGGGCATTTACTAAAAGAAGAAAACTACACACAACTATACTTGACTGGGACAAGAGAGCATCAGAGAAAAACAAAGTTTGTGAGCAAATAATAATGTGAAATGAGGTATCTAGAAGACACCTAAGAAAATAAGCACAGGGGTTCAGTTATTCAAATCTGGAGTCCCCAAAGGAGGATAGGAGGTGAAATAAACATTAGAGAGCCACCAGCATGCACATGGTACTGAGAGTCAGGGGACTGCAAGAAGGCCTCTAGGAAAAGACTGAGAACAGAAGGGAGCAGTCTGTACAATGAGCTCTAGACTTCGTGATGTCAGGAACATAAAGATGCATTTGGCAATGACAACTGAGAAGCACCCAGGTAAGAGGGAAACTAACCGTGGCCTGTCCTCGTGAAAATTCAGAAAAGGAAGGAATGAACTGTCAAGTGGGTTAGAACTGTGAAATGATGACAGGGCCTGGCAATAAGAAATACCAGCATTTCCCACAAGAACTGGCTACTGATAAGGAATTAAGAGCATCTCACCTCCTGGATTCTTCTAAAGTCTGTACAGAAGAAAGACATCCCCCACACTCCCAGCCACATCTATTAACTTTATGTACTAACTGTACATATACAACTCTAAATCTATATCCATATGGGCCTGACCGTTACATAGAGTTCACTGAAGGACACCTGTGCATTTCCTCGGTGCCATTTGAAGAGCACATCCTTAAGTGCTTAGCCTTCTCACCCTGGTCATGCCTGTTTGTTCTCTAGTTAGTTCTTAGCTCAGCTTCATTTCCTCTATGACACCCCCCTTGCATTCCAGCCTCTCCAGTAACTCCTGCTATGTGCTGTCAGACAAACCTGTACATACGCCTGGCACCGTACCTCTGGTGGCTGCCTTTTTGCATGTCTGTCTTCCCATACAATGACAATAGCCTGAAGAACTGAAACTGAGTCTTTTTCACTTTTTAGTAACCACACCAGAAAGGACGAACTCTACACCAGGGAGGAACTCAGAAAATATTTGACATTTAAATACTAAGGTGTTAATGATGAAAATTAGTTTAAAAAATATTTTATTTTTATTTTATTTTACTTAAAAATAACTTAAAATAAAAATTACTTAAAAAAAACTTCCCATACAATGACAATAGCCTGAAGAACTGAAACTGAGTCTTTTTCACTTTTTAGTAACCACACCAGAAAGGACGAACTCTACACCAGGGAGGAACTCAGAAAATATTTGACATTTAAATACTAAGGTGTTAATGATGAAAATTAGTTTAAAAAATATTTTATTTTATTTTACACGTAAGCACCACCCGTGCTGTGCGATGACCAAGGAGGTCAGAAGGGGGCACTGGATCCCCTGGAACTGGAGCCGCCATGTGGGTGCTGGGAATCAGACCCAGGTCTTCTGCAAGAGCAGCCAGTGCTCTTAACCACTGAGCCCTCTTCTCCAGCCCCAATGATGACAATTTCAAGGACTATATGAAGAGCGCGCATGCGCGTATACACACACACACACACACACACACACACACACACACACAGGAACTGCTGCTGCCAGCAGAGCAGACAGAAGACTGTAGAGGCTCTACACATTTTGACCTGAGCTGCAATTTAAGGCCAATGAGGATTTTCATGTTCTGACAAGTAGGTTTTTCCTAGTCATCTTCAGCTCACATGTAGAAGATTATTTTTTACTCTGTAATAATTTGGTTTTAGAGTTAACAGCTTTTAGAGTTCTGTCTCCTGGGACGTCTGGAAGGTGGTCACTTTGGGGATGGCACTGATGTAGTTTCCAAAATCACCTGTAGTGATTAGAATATTTTAAGATAAGAGTAAGTGATAAACTGCTAAAGCTTAAGCACCTATTAATCTATAATTTCATTAAGCACCTATTAATCTATAATTTCATTAAGCACCTATCAATCTATACCTTCATTAAGTACTTATTAATTTACAATTTCATCTGTTAAACAGATACTTGAGAATTTAATGAAAGTGGCGGTATAATCTTGTTGCCACATGGGACCAGCACATGTGAGGTCCTCGGTTTGGTCCCCAGCACTATGAAGAATTTAGGAGTGGGGGGGTGAGAAGTAGTAAACAAAAGTCAATTTCTTGAGAGTGACAGAAGTTGGTTCCAGTGTGAAATGGGATGGTCAACAAACTCTCATTGAGAAGAGGATCTCTGATATAGATAGGCATACGTTTCCAAAAGTAAAAGTATATAAAATACACACACACATATACACACACACACAAACACACTAGAAAAATGAAAATAGTAAAAATAAATTTTTAAAAAACAAACATTCAGGGGCTGGAGAGATGGCTCTGCAGTTAAGAGCACTAATTACTCTTTTGAAGGACCTGGGTTTCGTTCCCAGCACGTACATGTAACTAACACCTGTCTGTAATTCCAATTCTAGGGAATCTGACAGTTTCTTCTGAACTCTGAGGCTACTGCGCAACAAAGGTGCACTTACATATATGCAGCTAATACATTCATGCACATAGTAAGTAAATATATATATATATATGTGTGTGTGTATATATATATATTATATATATAATATATATAAATATAATAAGTTATAATAACAATATATTATATAATATATTATATATAATATATATAATATATTTGTCTTTTGAGACAGGGTCTCCCTGTAGCTCTGGCTGTCCTGGAACTCACTGGTAGACCAGGCTGGCCTCGAACTCCAGAGATCCACATGCCTCGGCCTCCTAAGTGCTAGGATTAAAGGCGTGCGCCACCACGCCTGGCATTTATTTATTTCTGTATGTGTATCAATGGTACTGTCTGCATGAGGTCTGTGCACCTGTGTATGCAATGCCGCGGAGGTCAGAAGAGGGTGTCAGGTTCCCCTGGAACTGGAGTTCTCCTGGAATTGGAGTTCAGACGGTTCTCGGCTGCCATTGAGGTGCTGGGATCGAACCCAAGTCCTCTGTAAGAGCGGTCGGCACTCTTAAGTGCTAGGCCATCTCTCCAGCCCCAGTAAAATATATTTTAAAATAGCAAACATTCATAGAATAACTCCACAAACTAATATTTGCTCCAAAATGAGTGATAAAATGTGGAAAGTGACAAATGTGGAAAGACTAATCAAGAAAAGCAAAATACTCAATGGATATAAGCTAGATACTTCCTATTTAAGTATGCTTTGGTTTCTTAAGATTCTGTGTTGTAGGGGCAAATATATAAGAATAGGTAACTTATTGTACCATAAATTATAAATAAGTGTATATTCCCAGTACAACAAGAGACTCAAGATTTCAGAAAGTTTTCTAAGAAAATATATACAAGTTGCATCTTTCCAAGAGGAAAAAATTATATTATAAACTATTCATGTATTAATAAAAAAATGAGGTAGTGGGACATGGAATGCCACCTGTAGGTACATAGAGAAAGGATTAATGGCTTACGATGTGCTACATCATACCACTAGAATTGCATTACGGGGCTGGAGAGATAGCCTAACGGTTGGGAGCACCGACTGCTCTTGCAGAGGACCCAGGTTCGATCCCCAGCACCCACATGGCGGCTGAGAACCGTCTGTAACTCCAATTCCAGGAGAACTCCAGTTCCAGGGGAATCCAACACCCTCTTCTGACCTCTGCGGCACTGCACGACACGGGTGCACACCAACCTACATGCAGACAGTACACTCATACACATAAAAAAATAATAAATAAAACATTAAAAAAATAATAAAATAAAAATACGTATCTAGTGATGCAAACGAACCGGCCTGCAGCTGGTACGCTACTGTCACATGGGTTCCTGAAAAACCCGCTCAACACCTCAAAATGTGGTTGTCTGAACAGCAATGCCCCTACCATGAATTTTTCTTATTCAGACTTACTCTTATAAACCACTAGAGAAATCAAAAGAATTTTAACAGCATTATCCCCAAATAATCATCAATAATCAAATTACTTAGAGTAAGAAGCCTGCGCCTGTTGACTAGGAAGGGCTGCGTTTGCAGAAGGTGGAACTGCTCCTTGGCTGATGGAAGACAGCTGCTCTGGAGGAAGACTGTAGCTCTGCAGATGGCTCATCTGTGTACTTCCTGCAACCAGATAGGCACCACTCTGTGCAGGCCCTGGATAGACCTACAAGAGGTGATGAGGAAACAGCCTGTTTTTAAAACTTTCACACATATTCCAAACTTGCTCTGCAAAGGCATTCGGTTATTGAAACAACAAAAATTACTGTTCTGGAATTTCTTTTTAATGTTATTTCTGTCAATGAGCATTTCAGAAAAAGTACTTTTAAGCCAGGCATGGTGGCGCATGCCTTTAATCCTAGCACTTGGGAGGCAGAGGCAGGCAGATCTTTGTGAGTTCAAGGCCATCCTGGTCTACAGAGCGAATTCCAGGACAGCTGGGGCTACAGGGAGACCCTGTCTCAAAAAAGACCAAAAAAAAAAAAAAATACTTTTATTGGACTGCTGATGACTTTTACTTAAAAAATATTTTGTTGTTGTTGTTTCTTTTGACCAGGGTCTTCCCAGTCCCTGCCTGCCTGAAAGTCACTATGTGGACCAGACTAGGCTTGATCTCAAAGAAATCTGCCTGCCTCTGTCTCCCAAGGTATGGGCTTAAAGGCATGTGCCACCATGTCCTGCATTTTAAGAAAATTTTGCAAGTGCATGTATGAGTAGTGTGTGTGCATGTGTGTGGTGGACAGGCAAGCCCATGTATGAGTAGTGTGTGTGCATGTGTGTGGTGGACAGGCAAGCCCATGTATGAGTAGTGTGCGTGCATGTGTTGGAGCATGTGTGTGGTGGACAGGCAAACACATGTATGAGTAGTGTGTGTGCATGTGTGTGGTGGACAGGCAAGCACATGTATGAGTAGTGTGTGTGCATGTGTGGTGGACAGACAAGCACATGTATGAGTAGTGTGTGTGCATGTGTTGGGGCATGTGTGTGGTGGACAGGCATGCACATGTATGAGTAGTGTGTGTGCATGTGTTGGGGCATGTGTGTGGTGGACAGGCATGCACATGTATGAGTAGTGTGTGTGCATGTGTTAGGGCATGTGTGTGGTGGACAGGCAAGCCCATGTATGAGTAGTGTGTGTGCATGTGTTAGGGCATGTGTGTGGTGGACAGGCAAGCACATGTATGAGTAGTGTGCGTGCATGTGTTGGGGCATGTGTGTGGTGGACAGGCCAGCACATGGGTGCACAGTGTGAGTATGCACAGAGGCCAGAGGTTGATGTCAAGTGTCTTCTACAGTCATTCTCCGCCTATACACTGAGGCAGGGTCTCTCACTTGAACCAGTGCTCACCTCTCTGGCTGCTGGAGCTAGCCAGCTTTCTCTGTCTCTACCTCCTTCCTATGTGCTGTGATTACAGGCAGCCCATCATGTCCAGCTGGCATTTACGTAAGTGCCCAGGATCCAAACTCCAGCCCTCAAAATGCTTTACCCACTGAGCCATGTCCTTAGCCTCAATTTCTATTTTTGGATGTTAGTTGAAAAGATTTTACTTTTACAGAGAGAGACAGTGAAGGAACATACCTAACTTAAAACTTTATGCTAATCTCTATATTAAACTTAGTATAAACTTTCCATGTTGATCTTTCAAAAGGAATCTTATAAACACTTGTGAAGTCTATTTGGGTTTATAGCCCAAACCATATTTACAATTCATGTTTTCCCAACTGCAATTTAATGAATGGAGAACAAAGTTAACTTCCCAATGCAGGAGTCAGCAACCTGATGAAGCCCAGATAGTAAATGTTTTAGGCTTGGTGGGCCATAAGAACTTATTTCTATAGGTATAGACTGCAGCTACAGATAACGAACAGATGGGAGGGCTGAGAGACAGTAAGTCTACCTGGACGAAAGTGGAAAGCAGGCTTGATTTGCCAATTCCTAATATCTAAAAGTTGAGTGCTTGTGTTTGTTGGGAGTTTTTGTTGTTGTTTTTGGTTGGTTTGTTTTGAGACCCTGTATCCCTGGCTGGCCTGGAATTCACAGATATCCCACCTGCCTCTTCCACCCCAGTACTGGGATTAAAGACAAGTGCTACCAGGCCAGGTTTGTTTTTTGGTGTTTGTTTGTTTTTGTCTTTTTGAGACAGGGTCTCCCTTTAGTGGCAGCTGGCCTGGAGCTCCCCTGGAGCTCGCTCTGTAGACCAGGCTGGCCTTGAACTCACAAATATCTGCCTGCCTCTGTCTGGGATTAAAGGTGAGCACCACCACACCCAGCTGGTTTTGTTTTTTAATTGAAAGTGACTGGAGTCTTTTGTTTGTAGGGTGGGGCTAGAGGTTAAAACCCAGACTGGCCTAATATACCCTCACTATGTATTCCCAGCTGGCCTCAACATGTAGCAATTCTTCCTCCTCAGCCTCCTCCTACATGCTGGGATTACAGACATGCACTCACACCACACCCAACTGGTCTCAAATTCATGATCCTCTTGTCCTATCATCATGAACCACCATGGGTCACTCAAGTCTTAAGTACTAGTCTTAATTTTTTTTTTTACTGAATATTTGTTCCTATATTTGAAAAAAGAACTACTGTCTATGTAGTTTTGTTTTCATATGCTAAGACAATTAACACAATTAAGAAACAAAACAGCCGGGCGTGGTTGAGCACACCTTTAATCCTAGCATTCAGGAGGCAGAGGCAGGTGGATCTTTGTGAGTTTGGCCAGCCTGGTCTACAGAGTGAGTTCCAGGACAGCTGGGGCTACAGGGAGACCCTGTCTCGAAAAGACCAAAAAAAAAAAAAAGAAAAGAAACAAAACAACAAACATTCCCTATTTTGTTAAACTATAAGAGATTCACAGCAGAATTCAAGAGCTTCATTCTAAATACAAATAAATAAATAACCCAGTTCTCCCATCTACATTTTTGTGTTCTTTGAAAATTCAATGTGAAGGTTTGGTTAAGCACTGTCATCCAACCTCATGACATTTTGCCCTGGCTGTCATCTTAGGGGGCTGCCCCCTTGTTTCAGGGGAATATGGGCCATGTGAAACAATCTAAACAAAGTGTGTGACTATTCTAAGTGGATGAAACAGGCCACCTGTCTAAATACATCTAGAACTTACTCAACAATGAAATGGGCTCTTAAACAGCTGCTTAGGGGTGAAAAAGGGGGCTCCATAATGCAATATATGCATTCTAATGTGAAGGCAGAGAGAAGTCCACATAAAAGCAGCGTTTGAAAAGTAATAAATAGTATATTTTGTTGGCTTCTAGCAGTTTTTCAGCTGGCTTTTCCCACTGCATTTAAGTCTTCCTTTTAAAGATAAGCAGAAGTCTATTCTTTCTTTGAAACAGGTTTCCTATCTCTGGGAAATGGTGCATTTTAGTCTGTGAACTTTTATCAAAAGCTACTTTACCAAGACATTATGGATAAACAAAGGATAGCACGCATACATTTAGTGAATTTAACTTAATGACTTTGGAGATAAATACATATTTTTGAAAACATAACCATAATCTATGACATAAACATATCCATCAACTCAAAGAGTTGTCTGCAACACACTATCTTGTCTGTACACTGGATTTTACTTTTATCCTTTTAACTGTATTGATTTAAGGATGTCATACAATGCACTCTGCTCGAATTCAGACCCCGCCCCCTCTCCTTCCACCTTCTTAATATTTGTCTTCTCTCTCTCTCTCTCTCTCTCTCTCTCTCTCTCTCTCTCTCTCTCTCTCTCTCTCTCTCACCTGTAGAGTCTAATGTGTGTTTCCCAAATGCTCCTGGCTATGGGAGTCTATCACGTGGAGTCTGGTCAATCTACCAGGGATCACACTAGCAAGGAGAACTGACTCCCTCCCCCATGTCTGTCACTACATGCCAACAACTCCTCAGCTGTGGCTGGGCTTCCTGCCCATCCCCTACTCATGCTGGGCCCCTGGCTGGCTGGCTGGCTGGCTTGGGTTTTCACAGTTCTTATGTAATGCTGTCATACATACTGGCACGTATTTTGTTTTTTTAAAAGACCACCTAACCTAAGCAGTTCAGTGTAAAACAAAAACTAGGATACTAAGAAGAATGTGGGCATAATTAGAAAATCTACTTAAATATGATAATAAACTGAAGGTTTTAAGCATATAATTATATAGGAAGCCTTAAAATATGGGCCTGAACCTTAAAGATTGATTCAAGAGGACTGGGAGAGGACCAATATATCAGTATTTTCTAAGGGGGTGGAGGAAAAAGAGGCATATTCAGTATATTACATGTTATATTTGTGAAAAAAATCTAATAAACTTTTTTTTTATTTCTAAACATCATACTCAGGAAGTTATGTATTTTACAAAAATGCCATTCCAAATAATCTCAAGTGCATTCAGGAACTTAAGCAACATACTTCAACTTCTGAAAGCATACCTGGGAAGCAGAAACACCAGATGACTGCATATAATACTGCTGATTCTGTAACTTTGCATACATAGAATACATCGGATCTTCATTCATTAGCTTCGTATACAATGAAAGAGCCTCCATCACTTTCACATTTAGTTCTGAGAGTTCTGAATGTTTTCTGAAACATTACACAATAATTTGAAACCAGGTTGGGTGTTTAAATGATCTATCAGAATAAAAATGAAAACTACTAGACTTGGGACAAAAATATCTTTGACCTTGGCCCTGAGGTAACTGAAACTGTTTAAGGTTTAGGTACTGTGCTGAAGGAACTCCAGGTTCTTGTACTTGACTATACCCTGAAGTATCTAGGTTATCAACAGACGACTCATCTGTGGGCTCTGGTTATGTCATGTTAGGAAGCATTATTAAACAAGTTCTTATCTTTAAAAGAGGAATATGATGAAGGCAATTACATCCTTCCTTTACAAAATGGGACAAATGAGTCCAATTCTCCACATAAATTGAAAACAAGTGAATAAAGAGTGGTTCTCTGGAGTACTTTGTGTCTGTACTTGTGTGTACAGTGTTGTGTATGCATGCAGTGTGTGCATGTGTGCATACAGGTATATGAGCATGTGGAGGGGGCTGAGGTCAACATTGGGTGTCTCTCACTAAATTGGAAACTCATCAATTAGCTGGCTTCAGTGATCTGCCTATCCAAACCCTCCCCACCCAAGGCTGGGGTTACAGGCATGTATACCATGCCCAGCTTTTATGTGGGTTCTGAGGATCCAAACTTGGGTTCTTGTGCTTGTACTACAGGCACTTTACCAACTGAGCCATCTCCTCAGCTCTGCAGTGCCTTTCTTAAAAAGCAGATATACCTTGGTATAGACACATATGTTTGGATGGTATGTTAATACACGAATTACATTTTTTCCTGTTAAATATGACAGGGTCTTACTGTGGCTTATAAATCTCCTAACCAGTAGAGGATGTAAGCTTGTGGCATCAGCCATGGGTTATTTCTCCAAGGAGAGAGCCAATAGCCAATTAGATTTGGGATATACAGGCATATGGCTGCCTCTGCTGCACAGTATTTCCAGGCAGGTGAGGTGTAGCTGGTGCTGATGGAGGAGTCTTGCTTGATTCAAGGAGACCCATATTTGCTTTATTGGCTTAGTGGCCTTTGGTAACACTCTCTGGTATTCCAGAGGCCATCTGTACACAAACATATGTGTCTATACCAAAGTAACCTACCATAACTATTAGTACTATTTAAATACCTATATATCTAATTGCTTGTGCTTCATTAGTAGAATCGAAAGGTTATTCCTGGACAAACTGTCAGCCCATGAAAGGAAACAGCCAGAATTGACCAGAGTCCAAGACAACAGCTCCAGAGAAAGTAGACTGTTTTGCTTCTCATCCACCTGTGCCCCTTTTCTAAGCCTAGGGAACAATCTGCGGAAGAGGGGGCATGGTAGAATGTAAGGGCTGCGATTGGGGTGAATGGTTGAAATTTGAACACTTACAGCAAATTGTCTGGACACTTTTGATCAACTTTATTGAACACATAAGCCCCCCCCCCCCCCCCGCTGGATTGGTGGGACCCATGGGCTGTGGGGTTTGGGCACAACTGCCTGCAAATTGGTTTTACATGAAGGATGCTTGTATCATAATTATCACTTATTGCTAAAAAATGAAAAAAAAAAACTGAGAGAAAGATGCAGGACAGTTGTGGCAGAAGCTATGATCTGGGATGGGGGGGTGTGGGGGGAAGGGAAAGGGAAATATGCCTGAACTGAATTGGAAAATGATATATGAAATACACAAAGCATCGATAAAAAAAAAATAAAAATAAAAATAAAAAAAGCAGATATACCTTATTCTATAGTTTATACACACAGTTTCAACAAGGAAGTCATATAATTTAAATATCAGTCCATGGTCTTTACCTATCAATATCTTCCAGCTTCTCATCAATAAGAGGTCCCATCTGGTGACACATTGCTAAGATGACAATATTTAAAGAAATAAGAAAAAAAAAAAAAAAGAGAGAAAGTGAACTTTTGAAAAAGGTTAATATAGTTAAAGGAATTGAAAACTTAATTTGGAGTCACAAAATTATTAATTAGCCTTAGCCAATCCCTAAAATTTTCTTAAAAGTATGATGGTAACAATTTAAAATACTGATCTCAAATTTTCATTTTCATTTTCTACAACACTAAGGTGTTGAATAAAATATTTAATTTGGATAAGAAGGTTTGTAAATTCAGCATCTACTCAAGGATTCAACAACACAATAAAGGTGACACTGGGTAAAGGAAGAGTAAGTTCTGGTGCATTTTGAAGATTACTGTCAAAACTCATCTGTAACAGAACAGTAAACATATTCTGATTATTTTTTGTTGGCAAGATAGGCAGAAAGCAAGGTTTACCTTCGAGATGAAGTAGCTCTGGTAAGTCTGGTTGATTATCACTGGGATCTGTACTTTGTAACATCTGTAGCAACTCGTCCATTTTATCCTAAGGAATTAAATAGTCAATGTCAAAAGCAACCAATCTCTGTGAAACACTATGTTCTCACATTGGTAACTTTATCATGGATAGAAGACATATATTTCATAGGAAAAGTAATTCTGCTTTTATTTTGTAGTACCTTATGTATTCTCTTTAGCACCATGCAAAGTTAGCCCTTTGCATGCTACTCTTAGATATTTTTGAAAGTGCTAAGAATTTCTCAAATTAGAATAGGATCACGTATTTAAACTTACAAGGTATAATTTCCTGGCTCTCTCTTATGGCATGCCAGAGAATTCCACTCTGCTTTGGGCCAGCTGTAGCTTAGCCACACAACAGGTGTACCATCCCTCTCAAGTTGGCTTGCTATGACTAACAACTCACTCATTACTTCTTGCCCACAGTGAATGTAGCAGTTGTTTGAGCAAGGCAGAGCTTGGGCTTGTTCTTGTCAGTGGACCTCTCAGTATTTAGTCTATGTTTTCTTTCCATCAATGCTTCACTTGTCATAAAAGAAAGGAGGAAAGTATAAAACTTGTGATTTCTCTATTCTTCTATGTGGGAAAGGCTGGACAATATTGCAAACCGATGACTCAGGTTGATTTCAGAATATTTTATTGTTGAGGACCAAAGGGATGGTAAAGGTACTGCTACTTGCCTGCATTATATTAGAGATTGTTTTTATAATTTACAAAAATACCTGCTATATTTATTACAAATATTTCTCCATGTTTTTATGTGGTTATGCTACTGCACCTAGGTACACTGGGCAAAAAGATTTAAATATAGAGTCTTCTAAAATAGAAAAGAGCTTGAGAGAGGACTTAATCATGAGACTGGAAGCAACGTACACAGAGGGAAACTCCGGGCAAGCCCAAAGAATTCAGGATTTTCTTTTTATTTAAATTTTTTTTTAATTTTATTTATTTCTGTATGTGTATGAATGTACTGTCTGCATGCAGGTCTGTGCACCCGTGTCGTGTAATGCCGCGGAGGTCAGAAGAGGGTCTCGGATTCCCCTGGAACTGGAGTTCTCCTGGAATTGGAGTTTCGGACGGTTCTCGGCCGCCATGTGGGTGCTGGGGATCGAATCCGGGTCCTCTGCAAGAGCAGTTGGTGCTCTTAACCGCCAGACCATCTCTCCAGCCCCGAATTCAGTATTTTCAAATAGATACTCTCATTTAATGTAAAACAAACAAAACAAAACAAAACAAAAAAACAAAAAAAAAACCCCACATTTTCATTTTTAAATGTCCCAAAATAGGAAGACATATGTTAGTTTGTGTCCTGTCCATGCAACAGGGTTCTATACTGGTCACCAGTGTGAGTACACATGTACTTTCTTCTGTGATGGAATCTGACCAAACCTTCCTCTGACCCAGCTATACTCCTCAGTAATTAATGCTCATATTGCTCCAAAAAAGCAATCAGAAGAATGCCAGAAGCCTACTGACCTTTCACGTGTTTTAGAAATGACGTCTGGTATTTTAACATAAACCCTTTCACATGTTTTAAAGATGACGTCCCACATTTTCATTACATATGGGTCTTTAAAAATAAACTTTTATTTTTAATATACTCAAAGGAATTTGAATACCACAGCAATATGCATGCAGCACTATTGTTTAAGCCACATGATCAGGCTGGAGGTGTGGCTCAGTGGCAGACCATCTGCCTGTCATGTACCAGGCCCAGGGATCTACCCCCAGGACCTCAAAACAAATAGTTTTAAAAACCGGGAATTTTGAATTGACCATTTTTCTCCTTGAACATTTTCCCTACAAAGTTTTCCCTACGAAGTTTTATCCTAATGTACTTTTCAAGTCTTGTAGAAGACATCAAAATTCTCTGCAATAAAAATGTGTACAAGAATTGAGAATATTCTAAGTGTTACATTCATCTGAAGGAGTTAATTATTTCTACTAGTATACATGGGTTGAAATAACATATAGTTCAATTTTGGGGGGGTCTTTCTGAGACAGGGTCTCCCTATAGCTCCGCTGGCCTGGAACTTGCTATGTAGACTAGGCTGGCCTTGAACTCAGAGACCCGCCTGCTTCTGCCTCCCGAGTGCTGGGATTAAAGGAGTGTGCCACCATGCCTGATGATACAGTTCAGTTTTCAGAATCAGAAAATACAAAATTATTTAAGTAACTGGTTTGTTTTCTATTTTTTTTTTTTTTTTAATTTTTTGGTCTTTTTGAGACAGGGTCTCCCTTTAGTCCCAGCTGGCCTGGAGCTCCCTATGTAGACTAGGATGGCCTTGAACTCACAGAGATCCGCCTGCCTCTGCCTCCCAACTGCTGGGATTAAAGGCATGCACTACCACTCTCAGTTTAAGTAACTGTTTTTAAAGGAAACAAATATTCCAATTTCAATACAAAGTGCTCATCACTATCAAGGAAATCACTTACTTCATCAATATAAGCTGGTTCAGGCTCAGGCTCTATTGTCTCTACCTGAACATCATCACTGAATTGCACTGTCTTCTTCTCTGTTTTGACTGAAAAAAAAAAAAACAAACAAAACAAAAACAAAAGCAGAAATTGTCTTGCCCTTAAAATATATTTAAAATTTTAATGATGTATAATGTATGAAAAAGTTTAATAACAATAAAAATATAAAAAATATGTATTTAAATGCTTTTTAAGTCTTACGAAAGAATTTAGCCTTAAAAGAGATCTCATCTAAAACAAGTAATGCAAGAGGGTAGAGATGACTCAGCAGTTAAGAGCACTCCACTGCTTTTCCAGAGGACACAGGTTTGGTGCCCAGCAGCCACATGGTGACTAATACCAACACATAACTCCAGTTCGCAGGCACCAGGCATGCGTGTGCTACACTTACATATATGCATGCAAGAACTTTTATACACCATAAAATAAAAAATAAAACCTTTTAAAAAGAAATCATGCTTCTGAAGTAAAAGCTACCTATTTCAGAGTTAAATAGTTACAAAAAAGTTTAATATTGGCATAAGTGAATCCTACAATTTGAAACATCTCTTTTTAAATGTCTTGTCAATTCAAAGAAACATCTCCTTTGATAGGAACACCACAACACTATAACATAGTGAACTGGAAAATCACATAGGTTCTGGCATGGTACTCTGGCTTTCTGCCTGGAGGAAAACATCAGTGCCTTGGCACAAATCTGCATTCACCAGAACATCAGGCCAATTTTCTAATTACACTGTACTTAACTTTCATATGAGTGAAAAGAGGTCCTTTTTTATTTTTTTTCCAGAATGTCTCTTTAACTGTAGATACTATGATTGATTCTATACACGAAAGAGTTTAAAAGCCTCTTCCAGAAAATGATCAGATAGGATAAAAATATTCAGCAAGGTAACTGGACACAAAATTGATATACATAAATGAATAACACTGTATTCACCAACAGCTAACATACAGATAAGTAAACCAGATTATAATAAACCAAAAAATCTCATTCATGATAGCCTCACAAACCATAAGGATCCCCTGAGTAAAGTTCACCAAGAAAGAAGATACATGTATAAAAAAAAAATTAAGAGAATGAAAAAAGAAATTGAAGAAGATACCAGAAATTAGAAAGACCTTTATACACTCGTGGACTGGTAGGATTTATTTTCTGAAAAAAAGTCATCTTATCGAAAGTAATGTTATTCAGTGAAGTGATGCAGATTCCTAGGAGGAATTTTTATCAATTTGTCTGAAATTAATCTTTTCATTAATGAAGGAAAACAACTTAAGATTTGTCTAACATTGAAGGCTCTTTTGAAGATTTCTTGTCTATAACTTACAGGGCTATGATGTCTACACCACATGGTTTCAAAGACATGACTAGTTTTCAGTGACCACATGACTTGTAAACAGTAATAATACTGCATAACAAATTCCCTGTCAATAATATTCTAAAATAAACATAGCTTCAACTTACCAATTACAAAATGAGATTAAGACTGGACTAGGGCCCTGTTCACTGCCCACCTTGGACCCAGGTGATCTCCAATTCCTCTGCCTCAGATCTCTGGAGTAGCTTTCTAACACAGACTAACCAAACAGTGCAGTGTCGATTACTAAGTCCCCTTCAGGTGCTAGTCCCACCCCACCCCATTTCTCCTGGCTTCTGACCAGCTGGACCAACCAGCCCTCCAAGATTCTGGTAAGTCAGACCCTGCCCACCATATCTGTGTCTCTTTTCCATTCTGCTCACCTGCTCCCATTCTGTCCCCTACCAGCCTTGGACCCAGGTGGTCTCTGATTCCTCTGCCTCAGATCTTGAAAAGAGGTCTTTTTTTATATATATAATTTGTTGTTGTTGTTGTTGTTTTTGAGACAGGGTCTCCTATAGCCCCAGCTGGCCTGGAACTCACTCTGTAGACCAAGCTGGTCTTGAACTCAGAAATCCACCTGCCTCTGCCTCCTGAGTGCTAGGATTAAAGGCGTGAGCCACCACACCCAGCTTAAAGATGGTTCTTAGCTGTCCTGTGGGTACTGGGAATCAAACCCGGGTCCTCTGCAAGAGCAGTCGGTGCTCTTAGCCACTAAGCCATCTCTCCAGCCCCAAAAAGAGGTCTTTTAAAAAAATATTTTTTAAAATATTTTATTTTTATTTTTTATGTGTATGAGTGTATTGTGTGCATGTATATAAGTGCACTTGCATTTGCCTGCAGAAGTCAGAAGAAGGCATCTGATACCCTGGAACTGGAGTTATGGATGGTTGTTAGCTTCCATGTCAGTGCTGGGAATCAATCCTAGGTCCTCTGCTAGGGCAGCCAGTACTATTAACCACTGAGCCATCTCTCCAGCAAGAAAGTAGTCTTTAGGATTCAACAAACCACTGGCTGGAAGTACAGATTTCTCTTATCACCAAAGTAAACTTTGAAAACTACCTAATATAATTAGTAATTTTAAGGCTATTGTTAATATGGGAACCTCTACATAATACTAGCAAGCACTAAGAATTCCAGAAAAGGAACTTATTTTCTGAATGTTCCATCCTTGTATCGATGAGATTAATCAGACAGCAAAAAGTTAAGAATCAAGAGAAGAAGGTAGATGTCAGAGCAGGAAGAACTAGGAAGGGAAATAAATTATTTATTAAATTATTCAATGTGCTTACTGGAATATTAAATTTGCCCCAATGAATTTCCAAAACAATCCTATATTAAAGATTAAAAACTATTGTATAAGAGAAAACTAATAAATGGTAATGCCTAGATTTTAATGCCAATCTATTTTGTTCTTTAGCCCCTATCTCTGGAATCTGGCCCATGACTTCATTTTGAGAAAACAAAGTCACATAGGCAATTAATGTATTTTGGTGTTATCTGTTTAATTTCAAACATAGGGAATATATTCATCCCATCTAAGATACTATAAAGCAAAATTCTACAAACCAAAAATAAATTTTGGGGGCTGATTCATTTTCCCATGGAAAAGAGATGTTACCTACTGACTTTTGATATTTTTTATTTATTATTTATTTATGTGTATGAGTGTACTGTCTGCATGTAGGTTGGTGCACCCATGTCGTGCAATGTCGCGGAGGTCAGAAGAGGGCATTGGAATCTCCTGGAACTGGAGTTAAAGACAGTTCTTAGCCGCCATGTGGGTGCTGGGGATCAAACCCGGGTCATCTCTCCAGCCCCATACACTTTGCCTTTTATATCTTGTGCTATTAAGTAGAAAGCTGCATTGGCTGTTACCCCATGGTAATACATGGCAGACTTCATGCAGCTAATGATGCTTAAGTTTGCAGTCCTTTTTCTCATAGGAACATATGCTATATAAAATATAATAAACATATGCACATACACACAATTACACATGTTTACTCTATCTCCCAAATAAAATAGCTTAAGTAGAAAATATGTTTCCAGGTGACAGGTTAAGGGAAGGGGGCTTCTACTTCCTTTAAAGAGAATGATGCCCCAGGGATCCTGCTAGCACGTTTTCCAAATCTGAGAGCCATTACTGTGTTATATAAACTCTGACCTTCCTGTTTTCTCTTATACACTGTCAAGAATGAAACAAACAGAATAGGAAAACTCAGCCAGGTATAGTGGCGCATGCCTTTAATCCCAGCACTCAGGAGGCAGAAGCTGGCAGATTTCTATGAGTTCAAGGCTAGGCTTGTCTACATAGCAATTTTCAGTGGTGCTGGGGCTACAAGGAGACCCTGTCTCAAAAAAGAAAGAAAAACTAGAAAATTCAGAGTAAAGCTTTACTGTCATATGAGAGACAAAGATGAAATGGGCTACATGATGAGCACGAGATCTTATATCTCGTCTTGAATAAAAGGCCAAAGCAATTCTACACTTTCCAATAGCTGTCACAAAACCCCTCAAAAAATAAACATGGCAAGTAGTTCAGATTATTAAAATGTCAACACACTAGCCAATGTTGTTCAAATAAGGTTATATGTTTTGAGTTCTACCAATTTTTGAGTTCTAAAAAAACAATTTGATGAATAAAAATGTGCATCAGGAATGCATCTCTACAAAAGCAATAATGAGGCAACCTGTCAGTTGCTATGAGAGAGAACCATTTTATTAAAGAGCTGTAATTTCTGGTTTGCAATGTCTGGTTTGCAATGTCTTGTTTGCCTTCTCTGTACCTTTTCACTGTTAACGCACATTCATATGCCATTTATTCTATGACTATTTCTGTAGTATACATTGTGGTTAAGATTTAGTACCAGATGCTGCTGGGGGGAAAAAAATAGAGCTAAGACAAAGATCCTTCTTAAAACTCTTGTGAACTAAAAAGAGCTAAGGATTTTGTGGTATTTAATTTATTTTGATCTCCTCTGTCAGGTGTTACAGAAAAACAAATGAGATATTCTGGAAGACAAATCAAGTTTCTCAACATATATAAAATTTCTTTTGAGATTCTAAACCTTTCAGTCACTAAACAGAAATCTTACCAGACTTGAACTATGTCTTCTGTGTTCTTAAGCAGGAGATTATGACCTAAAGTTTCTTGATGACTAATTTATCATTATGAAGTCATTAAAGAACAATATTCTATAGGACTATATAGAAAATTATTCTGCACTTTGGCAGAGTACAGGCAATGATAGCTCCTGTAACTATTAGAGTTGCCACTAACAATACTTTTCCTCCACACTAGTTCGTTATGAAAAGGTTTAGAAATAAAACAAACAAAAACCTTTGTGTGATTAATTATCATTTCATATGGCTTCTTCTGCATATATGCAGGGTCATTTGTCCATTATGCTGCTTAGAGGATGCTGTCGAGTCTAGGGCTAGACACTAGAAAACTAGTGTAGAAGATAGAATCTATGAGGCTGTACTGCAGCTGGTAAGAAAAATTCATAGTATGAATCCACCATACTTCACGGATTTGTGGTTTTAATGACACCTATACAGCCAGAAACATAGAGGAAAATCCCATAGTCTGTCTAAAGTGAATACTAGCAGATTGAGAACTTTAGTTTTTAGATTATTTCTGGTAGTGATCTTTTTATTTTTAAAGACATGGCCTCAGTCTGTTGCCAAGGCCAGCCTTGAATTCACTGTATAGTACAGCCTTCCAAGTCCCAGGATCACAGGTGAGTGTTAAGACTACAAGCATGTAGTATATCATGCACAGCTTAGGAATTGCAGTTTAAAATAAACACCTAGAGGCACAAACATCTGAGAGTCACTGGTGCACAATGAGTTTACTCAATTTCCCTCACAAAGACTGTGGATTATCTATCAGCCATCAACAGACTGAAAAATACTTACTCATTTCTGGTTCGGCAGTGAGATCTGCAGTCACAAAATTAGAGGGGAAAAGCCCTATGCCTTGATGGGTTTCACCTTTCCACCAGTTGGGATCACTAAGATGAACAGAAAAGAATGCTTTACTATAAGAAAGACTTTTGTTTCTATAAGTCTTTAACCATTTGTAATATTTAACTTGCATTATTAACAGATTGGAATCGTACAACAATCCAATAAAGGAGCCAACAACATATCTTTGCAAATAAGAAGTGAGGCCGTAACCCCCAAAAGATATTAACCCAAAAGTTCTTTGTATCCGAGGGTCAAATATCTCAGTCACCATTCATCAAAGAAGCTTCTTTGGCAACAGATGGGGATTATTACAGAGTTACAAAACTGGCCATACACAAAGATTGTGAATTTCCCAAGCCTAAGTGGCACATCTACAATGCAACTTAAGGCTCACAGAACATAAGGAACATAAGGGATAAAGAGAACACTAATGAATCTCTCAGTTCTCATCAATGAAGCCACCTTGTGCAACAGAAGGTCAGGAACACAAAAGGTCACAAATGGCCAAAGTATAGAGTATAAGAGTCTGCAGAGTGTGAGTCCTTGAATAGGACTCTTACATTAAATGCCAGCCACCCAGGGCTCAGGAACCACTGTGGAAGAGGGGGGCAGAAAGAGTATAAGAGCCAGGGAGGAGATGCATGACCATATGGAAACAGAGTCCTACAAGTTCCTGGGACCTTGCTTATATGAACCTACCACAATGGTGTCCAGTGTGCACAAGACCCATGCAAACATAGGCAGTATATATAAAAACCCAGCAGAGAACTGTGGAAATGAGTAGACCCCAATCTTAGTAAAAAAAATTATTGGCAGCTGATTACTATTGGGTGAGGAAGAGCTGATATTAAAGGGAGGGACTCTATCTAGATAGGCTGACTAGACTTCAGTGGATGAACTTGTACTGAGGAAGGTCTGGGAACACTAATTTGACAGAATAGGCTTTAACACAAATGACAGACCATATAAGTTCAGTGGAGGGGATGGGCTATGAGAGGGTGCCAATGGGGAAGGGGTAAAAAGGTAATTAAGATGTTATGTACGAACCCTGAAAATGATAGAAAAAAATGGCAGTAACCTACAAAATATGAATGTAGGAAAAGCCTTTCTAAATCAAACAGCAGCTGCGTTGGAAACATGGTCAACAATAGATAAGTGGGACCTCATTAAATTCAAAAGCTTCTGTACAGTGAAAGACACAATCAAAGAAGTAAAGAGAAAAACCACAGAGTGGGAGGAAACCTTCACCAGTAATACATCTGACAGAGGCCTAACATCCAGAATATAAATTACTCAAAAAACAAGAGTAAGAAAACAAATGACTCAGTCAAAAGATGGAGTAAAGAGCTGAACAGAGACTTCACAAATGAAGAAGTGAAGATGGCTGAGAAACATGTTGGAAAGCATGCAAATGAAAACCAGCTTAAAATTTCATCTTACTCTGGTAAAGCTGGCTAAGATTAGGAAAACAAATGACAACAAATGCTGGAGATGCTGTGGGGAAAGGGGAACACTCAGTCATTGCTGGTGGGAATGCAAATTCGTGTAGCCCCTATGGAAAGCAGTATGGCGAATACTTAAAAGACTTAAACCTACCACCTGACCCCGTCAGACCACTCCTGGGAACATACCCACAGGACTCAACCTGTCCCAGAGAAACATGCAAAACCATGTTTATTGCAGCTCTCTTTACAACAGAGAAGAGCTGGAAGTGACGCAAGTGTCTCTCACCCGATGAGTGGGTAAAGAAAATGTGGTACAAATACACAATGGAGTTCTATCAGTGGTAAAGACAGACAACATCATGAACTTTGCAGGTAAATGGGTGGAACTAGAAGCCATTATGCTAAGTAAAGTAACACAGTCCCAGAAAAAAACAAATGATGAATGGTATCCCTCATTTGTGGATGTGCTAGCACCAAATCCACAGCTGGAAAGTAAACTGAGCAACATTAATGTTATATTTCTTTTTATCTAAAAGCAACTATACTGTTAAAATCTGAATCCCTTAAAAGACTCTAGAATTAACCTACCACTTATTTTCAGACTTTATAATTTTGGTATATGAGTGGAAGGTATGCATGCATATTTTAGAGTAATAAAAAATTAAAAGGGAAAAATGTGAATTCCTAAACATGTTCTGGAATTAACATACAGTTTATTCTCAGAAATCATAATTTTGGTATATGTTTGACATATATATATCTATATTTTGGACCAACACTAATTGGAGGAAACAACACCAAAAGACCTGGGTCAAAGAACTGACTGAAGCAGCAACTTTCTGCTCAAAACAGTAAACCTCTGCATAGAAAAACTTTAAAAAGACTGAGAAAAAGAGATAATTCATGTTTGGTAGAATGCATGAGCACAGGTGGGGGGGAGGGGCAGGGGAAGGAAGAATGAATCTAAATTGGATTGAGAAATGTATGTAAAACACAAAACTTCAATAAAAACATTTTTTAAATGTGTTTGAAATAAAATTTAAAAGTATGTACATGTATAAAGTTCTAAAAGAATATTTTAAAGCTAAAAAAAAGCCTGATGCCTTGCAGCACTTCCATTATGATTATGTAAATTCTTATAAAACTATTTTGTTCCATATGGATGTAATGTTCTGTGTAAACTAAAATCAAGATTACGAAGAGCTTTTAAATCCAGTCTATTCTCTAAAGCTTTAAATTTTTAAAGGCTTTAAGAATTTATAAAATTAGATGAAATAAAAATGAACAGAAAAGGCCCTGAAAAAAAATGTTTATGAGACAATCAAATCAGTCATCATCTAAAATATCTGGTCAATATTCTGGCTACATTTGGTAACTGCATTCAATAAGAATGGTATTAAATACAAAGGTAGTAGGTGATATATTCTCTCAGGAATTTTTAATGTATAAAATAACCATTACCTATCATCAAGAACTGTAATAATTTCTCCAGCTTTAAAAGTAAGTTCATTATCTTCAGCAGCTTCAAAGTCATAGATAGCACGGACTTTTCGGCCTTCGTGTTGGTGGTTCGTTAAAAGATTCGATGTGCTGGGATACAAAGTAGAAAGTGGAGTTGACTGCTGCCTTTGCTCCTTGAGGGACAACTCAATGGCTGGAAAACAATGAATTTTTAAAGACCCCAAATGTTAATACAGCCAACAGTACAAAGCAAGTACATAAAAGATATCACAACACTGAAAACAATCTTTCTCAATAGTGTGACTGGAAACCAAGATAAGTCCTGATATAGGGCTGGCGTCACTGAGAAGTATACTCACCCACTCACAACTGAAACAGGAAAAATGTTTTATTTATATATATTTTTAAAAAGGTAAACTTAAATTATTCTGGACAATAAAAGACATAAGCTCTTAGTTTTTTAAAATATTTTAGCAATGGATAGTTTTTATTTTCTTTCACTCTTTTAATGTATTTCTGTAACTGAAGTTTCCAAAACAATAGTCAAGACCACCTGGGACATCAAGAGCACCAAGCCTTACCCACTCACAGCCTCACACATTTTATAGTTGAAAAGTAATTTTTTGTAATCAGTCAAAAGGCACCTCTAACAAACCATTTAACAAGTAGATGCACATGTATTTTCCTCTACCAGCAGTGTCCAATATCCACCATATCACTCAGTAACATAATTACTTGCTAATAATTCTGCAATACAATCTTATCAGGCCCATTGTCCAGCTTTCAACCTCACCCATGCCTCTCCTAATCTCCCCTGTGATCTAGATTGGTGAAAAAGCTCATGTGAAAAGAAAACTTTAACTATCAGACAATGTAGGAAAATATTCCTGATGACCTCAATGTGGCCTAAACAATACACTAAAAAGTAAACATCATGGGGCTGGAGAGAGAGCCTAGCAGTTAAGAGCACCAACGCTCTTGCAGAGGACCCGGGTTCGATCCCCAGCACCCACATGGTGGCCGAGAACCGTCTGAAACTCCAATTCCAGGAGAACTCCAGTTCCAGGGGAATCCGACACCCTCTTCTGACCTCCGCGGCGTTGCACAACACGGGTGCACAGACCTGCATGCAGACAATACATTCATACACATACAAAAATAAATAATAAAAAAAAAAATTAAAAAAAAATTAAAAAAAAAAAAAGTAAACATCATAACAAATAAAGACCAAAAAAATTTAAACATTTTTGGTTTGGGTACTAAGGGACAAAACCCAGGAACTTACATTCTCGAGCCCCTAAAACTTCTGAACACACAATCACCTAACAGGAAATCATAGCCAATATCTATTTAAAAGGGATTGAAATTTGCTAGAAATCATGAAAATAAAAATTAAAATCCTTACATACCAGTTTGAATCTATCAAAATTCACAAAAATTAAACTCTACCAATAACCAAACTTTTTCAGAAGATTATAAATAATCAAAACCATAGTTTCTATACACTGTTAGTGTATGAGGAAAGAAAATCACACAGCTTTTTAACCAAATAGACAATATACCTATCCCATAACCTAACAATACCACTTAGTCACATATAATAGTATGTATATATGCACAAAAAATGTACACAGATACTCACTGCAGCATTATTTATTACAAACAAACAAAACAACCCATAACCCAAACCACTAATATCTACCAATATGATAGAAATAGCAAGCTATATTAGTATCCTGGAATACTGACATTAGTAAATGATATCTATATGCCTTTTCACAAATAGGTCTCCAACATAATGCTGATAGCAAATAAATTTCAGATAGCGCTGAGTATACTGCTTATGAAAAAAAACAATTTGCTGTACAGAAAAAAGTACCAGATTTTATATTTTGATACACAGCATACTGAAAATACTATAAAAATACATATTAAAAGAACTCAGGCTCATTGCTCTGAAGAACAGAGTACAGGGAGACAAAGTAGACCTGCTTCCTCTGTAGCCATTTCCTTTACCTTTAAATACCTAAAGGTATTTAAATACTAAAGCGAAAGATTATCTTCCCACCTTCAAGGACTTCAAAACACACCTTTTGCTAAATCTTCCTCTTCTTTTTTGTTAGCCACAGTGCCAGGATCCTTGGCTACTAGAGCTGGGCTTGCTTTTGCTTGTTCTGCAGCCTAATACACACAAAAAGGAAACAGAAGGCTTGAGAGTTGTTCTCAAATTGTCCTACCTGTATCTAAGCTAAGAACTTGCAAAAATGCTGACAGCAAGTACTACAGATTTCTGAAAGGACAGGAAGGGGAATCAGAGATAGGAGAAAGAGTAGAAAGATCGATTCTGGGTCCTCAGCAAGAGCAGCCAGTGCTCTTAGGTACTGAGCCCTGAGAGGATGAATTTTGGATGAATTTCTAATAATCTTCCAGGTGATCCTGATGATGCTAGTCAACAAAACACACTCTGAGTAACAAGTTCTAGAACAGGTATAGAAAATGCAGTTCTACTAAGTACCCTCTACAGTTCTCTTCAATATATCTACTCTTTGACAGGCATTATTTCTATTGTTGAGGAATTTATGATATCTTGGTTTATTCTACATAAAATCAGTCATTAATTATAAACTTTTTAAATTATTTAAAAAGTCAGCGATAAATCATGAATGACTACATCCAAAATATATCACTTTAAAATGAATCATAAACCAAAATTTTAAGCAAAAGGAAAAATATACTTGAATCTTTCCTCTCTTGCATACATTTCTGGGTTGTCACATCTTAAGAGCATTAAGATAAAATGAGGGAGGGGCTGGAGAGATAGCGTAGTGATTAAGAGCACTGACTGCTCTTGCAGAGGACCCAGGTTCAATCCCCAGCACCCACATGGTGGCTAAGAACCATCTGTAACTCCAATTCCAGGAGAACTCCAGTTCCAGGGGAATCTGAGACCCTCTTCTGACCTCCAGGGCATTGCAAGACATGGGTGCACAAAC
>VZQC01007630.1:1167024-1213488 GCA_009823505.1 Rhizomys pruinosus
CTATTATCAGTAATTTCTCATTTCCTGTTTCTACTGTATAAGGCCATCTCCATACAGCCTTAATGTAGGCTGTTATAAAAAAACACCATATCCTTATTTAGTACATTGTTACCTCATTAGCATTAAATTCACAGCTAAGAGCTTGTACATTACGCTTTAAACAAGGCTTCTAAAACGATGTGTTTTCTACTTCAAGCATGTCACAGCCTTCTTGCACTCCAGAACTCTAAGCAACACTTCAACTCTGTGCTTTGGGAGCATCTATCCCAGCCTTTGATGTTAATGTTTCTACTCTTGGCATTTTTTTACACTCCTTATATATAGCAAATTTATAAAGTTTGAAATCCAACTTAGGCTAACTGCAAAGCATATTCAGGGATTCACAGTTTAACCATAAGCTTGTATAAAAGTAAAAATATAACTTTACACTCCTAAATTACATAGGGAGTTGATGTATATTTTAATGTACTTAAAAAAGATTTGTTCTTTCTCATAAATCCCAGAACTGAGAAAAATAGAGACATATACTTCAAGCTCTATCTATAGTGATAACAATAATGTGACATTATTTTTACTGGCCAGTTACCCACTTTGACTTACATATAAGGATTTGGTGTTAGGAACCACAAATGAGGGATAACATATGTCATTTGTTTTGCTGAGACTGTTACCTTACTTAGTGTAACAGCTTCCAGTTCCAACCATTTGCCTACAAATTTTATGATGTTGTCCTTCTTCACCACTGCACAGAACTCCATTGTATAAATGTACCACATCACTATATACTTGTCAGTTGAGGGACACATGGGCTGATTCCAGCTCTTCACTATTGTGAAAAGAGCAGCAATAGACATGGTTGTGCACTTATCTTATAGGATGAACCCTTTGCGTATATACTGAGGAGTGGTATAATTGGGTCAAATGGTAGGGTCAGTTTTAGTTTTTTCAGAGTTCTCCACACTGCTTTCCATAACAATGGTGAATGAGTGTTCCCCTTACTCCACACCCTCTTCTGCATTTGGTTGTTTTCTTGATCCTAGCCAATCTAACCTGTGTAAGATGAAATCTTTTTTTTTTGGTCCTTTCGAGACAGGGTTTCCCTGTAGTCCCAGCTGTCTGTAGACCAGGCTGGCCTTGAACTCACAAAGATCCACCTGCCTCTGCCTCTGCCTCCCAAGTGCTAGGATTAAAGGCGTGTGCCACCACGCCCGGCTAGAAAGTCTTTTCCTACACCTATATCTTGTAGGTTACTGGCAATATTTTCTTCTAACATTTTCAGTTTCAGCTTTAACACTGAGGTCTTTAATCCATTTAGAATTGACTTTTGTATAAGGTGAAAGGTACAGGTTTAATTTCATCCTTCTACAAAAGGTGATCCAGTTTTGCCAGTACTATTTGCCGAAGACGCTACCTTTCCTCCATTGACTGTTTTGGCTCCTTTGTCAAATAGGTGGCTAAAATTGTATGTACTCAAGTTTAGGTCTTCAATTTTATTCCATTGATCTACGGGTCTATTTTTATGCCAGTATCATGCTGTTTTTATAACTATTGCTCTATAGTAGAGACTGAAATCTGGTATAGTAATTCCCCCTGCATTACTCTTTTTGCTCAGGGTTGCTTTGGCTATCTGGGGTCTTTTGTTTTTCCATATGAATTTTAGGATGCTTTTTTCTAATTCTGTGAAAAAAGTTATGGGATTTTGATTGGGACTGCATTGAATCTATATATTAATTTGGGTAGATAATCATTTTTACTATATTAATTCTTCCGATCCATGAGCATGGGAGGTCCTTCCATCTTCTAGTGTCTTCCTCAATCTCCTTCAAAGATTTAAAACTTTCATTGTAGAGATCTTTAATGTCTTTGGTCAGGTTTATTCTAAGATATACTAGTTCTTTTAAAACTTCCAAATAAAATGAACAAGTTCTCTTGCTTAGCTGTTATAGATTATGCATTTCATGCTAATTCTTTATTTAAAAAAAGCTTGGGGGGAAATGGAAACTTAAGATGTTTCAAGTCACGACAGAATGAATATATAGATTGATGCTACGTATTTTAAATACATATTGAGAGGTGTTGTTTCGTAGCTTTGGTAATGGCAGCAGCTCCTTCTGGGCTGAGCCAAGTAGACCACAGCAGTCACCATGCTCTGCTCCACAGTACCATGAGCAAAGGAAAGGCAGTGATCAAAAATGTCTGAATACAAGCAACAGGAACTGGGAGTCACTTTCTGAGGTATGGAGAATCAGGACATAGGAAGAGACTATGCAGCCCATAACAGTCTTATTTACAGCTTAGAGGAATTCAGTCAAGATCTTTGTAAACAGATGTAAGTGCAAGTGGGGAGCTTGATGAGATGCACCCACCTGTGAAGCACTATAGAAAGGAACTTCTGCTGCTAGGACACAGACACCAAACACTTCATCTACTGCTACCTAGGCTAAGTGGCTTATCTTCTGCTCAAATCTGTCTAAAAGGACTGTGTCACGCAGTGATTTATCCAAAAAGAAGTATTTCAAGCTAAATACCAAATACTAGCCATTCCAAGAGAACAAAAACAACAGACTTTGAACCTTTATCATTTATGCATAATTCTGAGTAGTGATTATGGTTATTAAAGAATTCATAAAACAGCTTACTTTTTTTCTGTTTTAGAGGTGCTGTGGATTGATCACAGGCCTCTGTGTACCAGGCAAGTACTTTATTGCTGAGCTACAGCCTCAGTTAACATTTGTATTTATTTTCTATTCCATATTTCTTTGCCCTTATTCTTTTTCTCTCAGTCCATTCCTTCAAAACAATTCTACTGGAAATTAAAAATCAAAGGATGTACATATTGCTTAGTAAAAGACTGCCTAGCATTCATAAGTCCCTGGATTTGACCCCCAGCACTGCAAATTAATTAATATATACTGAGGTAACTACCAGGGGATATTAGGCCACAGACAGTACAAAATGACAATTCAAATGAAGGAAAACAAGCTAAGACAGACAAGTCACAGTTTGGTTCAACTTCCTTCCAGGAGATATTTTCCAGACTTTGACGTACACTTGCTACCTAAACACAGTTTCTAGATTACAGCACAAGAAAGGTGATCCTATGAATAGTGTGATTTCACTGAATCAAGCAGAATGAAATTAGAATTCGGGAAACCTGAGGAAGTTCTAAATTGTAGGATTGAATAAAAGGTGCTACATCAAGAAAGAATTGTAGCTCAAGCTACAAGAAGACTTTGGCATTGTTCACATGGGGCTGGTTCTGCAGGCATACAGAATGCAAGAGTTTATGGAGTCATGAAGGTTTCTTTCTAGATTGCAAAGAAAGGCCTCAAAGACCAGGAAGGGGTCAAGATCCCTGCAGCAGCCAAAGAAGATGACACATGAATCTGTGATAGTGGGAGCTGAATGATGAATGGAGACCCTAGGAAACTGGAGGTGCCAGGAATGTAGAATGAGTGTCAAGAAGAGCCTGAGGCAGTGAGTGGAGTTGATCTAGAGAGAGGCCATGTGGGCTGCGATGGCAAGGCCATAGGGTGGTGCTTCCCACAGAATGAGACAAAACATTTGCCAGCTACATATCTGACACAGGATTAGTAACTAAAATATACAGGGAATTAAAAATCCTAAACTTCAGGGAAACAAACAAGCCCTTTGTTTAGTTCCATGGAACTAAACAAAGGGCTTGCAAAAGAAGAAATACATAAGGCTAGTAAACACTTAAAATGTTCAATATCCTTAGCCACCAAGAAAATGCAGATTACAAGTATCTTCAGCTTCCATCTCTCATCAAGAACACAAATAGCAGCAAATGCCTGCGTGGTTGTGGGAACTGAGGACCCTTGTACACTGCTGGAGTACAAACTAGTGCAGCCACTTTGGAAATCAAGCTGGAGGGGCCTCAAAAAACTAGAAATTAAACTCCCATATGACTCAGGAGTTGTAACTCCTGGGCAGATGCATATCCTATTACAGAGATAACTTGCATATCCATGCTCACTGCTGCAGCCCTAACTCACAAGCTAGGAAATAGAATAAACCTAGACATCTACCAACTGACAAAATGATAAGGTAAAGAAAATGTAGTACATATACACAACAGAATTCTCTTCCAGTATAAAGAAAAATAAAATTATGAAATTTTTAGGTAAATAGATAAAACTAGAAAAAATGGAGTAAGGTAACCCAAGCCCAGAAATGCAGGAGCTTCTCTTGCTATCAGCAGGTATAGCGCAGTCCTGCTAAGGGAAGGGGAGCACAGTGGCCACCTGCGGTCACTGTGGGGACTGACCCCTTGGCACAGAGGTCAGTTGGTTACTTTCGTAACCCCACCTGAGAGGTCCTTCCAACCCAGGTCCTTAGCCTGGGAAGCGGAACACTTCCCATTTTGGCCATGCTTTCCTACCGCCCAAAGACTGCTGGTCTGTGGACAAGAATTTCAGGCTGATGGCTGATGGCTGATCTTTAGTCTACACTCACTCAAAGTTCACTTCACAGCTAGTGACCTGATAAGTCTCCGTCCAGCCCCATGCTAGCTTACCAGGCTGGTGATCTGATAGACCTCCGTCCAGCCCAGTAGCCACCAACACTCAAAATCCAGGCCTGCTTCAGCCTGTATACGTGCAAAATAATGACTGGGAATTCTGTGTAATAATGGTAATGAGAATTCTATTTATTGCCTGCTGCAAGTCACTTTTTTTTTTTTTATAAGCAAAATGACATCAGCTCCCGGGGCCAATCAGAGACCCCCAGTTTTGTACCACTGTATACTGCTACTCCAACTAGCATCACGAGCCTGGGCTATGATGCTTGTTCCCTCTTGGGGCAGGGCCAGAGGAATCCCATGACTGTGTCCTGATTCAAACTGGATCCTTCCACACAGACTTTGCAAGCTTTCTGTTTTTGTTTGTGTTTAACTTTGTATACCTGTGGAAGCCATGAAATGAGAAGTGTGGTGGGAGAACCTTAGGGAAGAGGAATAGAACATAAGTAAAAATGTAGTAGAGAGGGAAGACTGGGAGTGGAAAGGGTTAAAAAGGGAGGTTAGGGAGATGGGAAAAACAAAGAAGTGTAAGGGGAAGGACTAGGAAAAACTAAGAGGGTATGAAAAAGTCATACGAAAACCTACTATCTTCTGGCCCAATTTAAAATATATCAGTAGAGTTTGAAGGGAGATACTCTATAGGGCTGGGTGTGGGATACTTTCATAAGTTGTTGTCAATGAGGCCCCAGGGCCCCTACCCCTACCCCCAACAATACAGTTCTGGTGGGGAGCTTCCCACCAGAACTAGACCTATTGTGGAAACTATGATAACACTTTGGTTGCCAGATAAAGGGAAATCAAACTGGCATTGGACTGGAAACCTCTGTGATGGCTAGCCTTCAAAGTGCAGAAGGTACTATGCAGGCTACTTGTGGAGAAAAGAAATACCAATGGTCTTATCCAGCAGTGAATTCTACAAACTACAACACCAATTTTGCCGTATGTATTCATATGTTAAACAACTTTCTGATAGAATTTAAGGTCTACTCCACAGAAGAGAACTCATGCCTGATATTGTCTAAGTATGGTCAAAAACTCATGGCTTGTGAGGTCACAGGCCCTATAATTGAAATTACTACCTATGTTAATCTAAACAGACATGATATCAAACTGCCTTCTAAATATCTATGTGTATACCCTTAAACTTTTGGTACTCTCAACCTCAACCAGACACCTCTTGTGGTGGTTTGAATGAGTGTCCCCCATAGGCTGTAAGTATTCAGACATTTGTCTCCAGTTGGTGGCACTGTTTTGGGAAGTCTTAGAAGGTGTGGCCTTGCTGGAGGAAGTGCATTGTTGGGGGGCAGGCTTAGTGAGTTTTAACAAGCCTCGTGGCCTACAGTTGCTCTCTCTATTTCCTGTGCTCTTTGCGAGATGTGACCCTCGGCCTGCCGCTCCAGCTCCAGCCGCCACACCTCCTGCCACAATGGACTCTAATTCCCTGGAACCGTCCATCGTAAGCTCAAATAAACTCTTCCTTTTATAAGTTCCTTGGTCATGGTGTTTTATCACAGCAACAGAAAAGTGACTAATACACCTCTCTTTCCAGTAAACAGCAATAAATGAAGAGAGTCATGGCTGCTCAAGATGTTGAGAACAGGACAGTTGCAGACTTGGCCTGAACAAGTCATTTATACCACCCCCTCTTAGGGCTCTGGGAACGCAGCAGGAGAGGACAAAAAGAGCACAAGAACTGGAATACAGAGTGAGGCAGTGAGACCCCATCCTCTAGACAAAACACAACCAATGAAATAGCGCATAGCACTACAGTTACTTGCACTGGACCTGTACAACACAGGCCCTTCCAAAAGTCAGTCATGGATAAGGGAGGGGACTATGGGATCCGACCTCTTATTGTTGAACTGGAAGCTACTGATAACACTCTGGGAGAGGGAAGACCACTGTCTACGAAGTTGTGTACCAAGCAGTGAACCTACCAAGCTCCAATAGATAGTTCCAATCCCATGACCACACAGACAGCCCTGGTCAGACCCAACAAAACAAGACAGGAATGTGGGAGAGAGGTTATGTGGGGCAAGGGGTGATAAGTAAGGGAGGGGAGTAGAAAAAGAGAGTGTGGAGGAAAGAGCACATTATCAACATGTGTGAAATTGTCAAAGAACAAATTTAACTAATAAAAAGGTGGGGGGGTTACCTTTGAAGTAGTCAAGCAGATTCTAAAATTTATATGGGGACAGGGAAAAGCAAAGCACGCAGGAGAAAACTCCATTAAAAAAACGATGAGGTCTTACCTTCAGGTTCTGGGAGGCAATCAAGGACTCTGGCAAAAGCCTGTGTAATTAGGGGAGTCTCTTGGACTACCCTGGTCAACAACTCAAAGGAAGGTTTCTCCTGTCTGGTACTGTTTCTTGATATGCAGCCTTCATCTTTGCATATGGACTCACATAGAGGTACTGTGTGTGTAATTTGTCAATAGACTGTTCGACTAATATGATTCAAGTTATTTATGCTAGCAAGGCATTATTTATCTCTCCTCTCTCCCTTTACCCCTCTAACCCTCCCTCCATGTCTTCTCCATTTACAGTATCCCCATTTCTCCCTTGATACTGCCAGTCTATGACCCTTTCTTCTTGGGCTCCTTTTTCCCACCTTTACTTTCCCCCTTTCCTTCTATAACCCTTCCACAGAATTGAGTAGCAGAGCCCAACCTTGGCTGAGGAAATATTGGCAGCAGATGGTGCTCAGGTGAGAAAGACCTAGCTTTCTTTAGAAAAGAGACTCCAGATAGGCTAACTAGAGCTCAGGGGAGGAGCTGGCACTGAGGAGTGAGCAAGGAGAGTATTGTGGCACAATTGCCTGTAGCACGGGTGTGTGTGTGGGGGGTGTAATGGCAATTAAAACTGACTGAAAAATTATGTCTGAAACACATTTAAAAAAAAAAAAACAATGAGGAAGACTAGTTATGGTAGTGTGAATGAAAATGTCCCCCACAGGCTCCAAGTATATGGACACTTGATCCTGGTATGTGGCACTGTTTGGTTTGGCTGCAGAATCTTTAGGAAGTGTGGCCTTGCTGGAGGAAGCACATCACTGAGGGCAGGCTTTGAGGTTCTTATGCCAGTTTCTTTCTGCTTCCTGTTCGTGCTTTCTGCTGCCTGTTCATGCTTTCTGCTTCCTGTTCTTGCTTTCCACTCTGCCACCATTATCCCCCCCCTCCTTTGCTATTATGGACTTGTTTTTTTGTCTTTTTGAGACAGGGTCTCCCTTTAGTCTCAGCTGTCCTGGAACTCGCTCTGTAGACCAGGCTGGACTTGAACTCACAGAGTTCCCAAGTGCTAGGATTAAAGGCATGTGCCACCATGCCCGGCTTGCTATTATGGACTTTTAACTCTTCTGGAACCAAAGTCAAACTCTTCCTTCTATAAGCTGCCTTGGTCATGGTGTTTTATCACAGCAACAAAAAAAGTAACTAATACATTAATCCTATCAAATAATAAAATATAAAAAATGCTTTATTTAGCTGGGCGTAGTGGTATATGCCTTTAATCCTAGCACTAGGCAGGCAGAGGCAGGTGAATCTCTGTGAGTTCAAGGCCAGCCTGGTCTATGAACAAGTTCCAGGCCAGCTGGGGCTACAGGGAGACCTTGTCTCAAAAACACTAAAAAAAAAAAAAAATCCTTTATTTATTAAAACCATAAGGTGACAAACTGACAATAGATACATACCAATGAGACAAATGAGAAAGCTCAAAAATAGATCCAAATACAGATTGAAATGTACTATATAAAGGTAGTATTTCAACTCAGAATGAAATAAGAGAGGATCAATCAATAAATGGTAATGGGATATTTGGAAACAGGTGATTAGAATGTTTATGCTAAGCAGCAAAGAGTAAATCAGAAAAATACTTCATACTCCATTATGTGATAAATTCTAAACTAGACCAAAGACTTAATGTAAAAGATGAAATCTTACAGTGACTTGAGACAGTCTAGTGGCTTCTTACAAAGATGAACACAGTATCATCATAATAAGTAATCAATCAAGCCGGGCGTGGTGGCACACGTCTTTAATCCTAGCACTTGGGAGGCAGAGGCAGGCAGATCTTTGTGAGTTCAAGGCCAGCCTGGTCTACAGAGCAAGTTCCAGGACAGCTGGGGCTACAGGGAGACCCTATCTCAAAAAGACAAAAAAAAAAAAAGAAAGATTTATTTTTGTTAATTTTAATTGTATGTGTGTCTGAATATGGGTATGTGCATGTGCAGGTGCCTGCAGAGGCCAGAGATGCTCAACTGCCTGAAGCTGGAGTTACAGGTGGTTATGACCACCTGAGATGGGTGCTGAGACTAGAACCTAGGTTCCTCTGGAACAACAGTACTCTTTGACTGTTGAGATATCTTTCCAGCCCAGGGCAGCCCAGGGAAATTCAATTCTATTCCATCTTCTCTGTACCTTAAGTTCTTAGCCACCAAGTTTTCTCTACCTTGCAGCATTCACATGCATGCCATTGTATCTCCCTAGCACACACTTTTCAGCTCTTTGCCTCAACTTTACAATTACAGTACAGTGTTAACTGGTTCTTCTCTAATAAACCCAAGTTACACTCCGTTACAGCACTTTGCTCTCTCAAAGTAGTATTCTACCGAAATAATTTAGTTTTGTGCTTAGGACCCCTTCTCCTTGCAACTTTGTAATAAAGAACCCTAAATACCAATCATGACACTCTTTGCACAGGAATGAAGGGAAACTACAATGCTCTAGAATGCTGTCATGGTTAAATAAAGTGTGTATAGGACCTGATGTGTATATGACAAGCAGTTAATAGACAGTAGCTCTTTTTTTTTTTTTTTTTTTTTTGTCTTTTCGAGACAGGTCTCCCTGTAGTCCCAGGTGGGGTCCTGGACTCAATCCTGAGACCGGGCTGGGCTCTGAACTCACACAAAGATCCCCGAGCCTGCCTCTGATTCCGAGTGCAGGATCAAAGCGTGCGCAAACCATGCCACGGCAGCTCTTCTTCTTTTTTTTTTTTTTTGTTTTATTTGGTTTGGTTTTGATGACAGGGTCTGCCCGTAGCCCACAGCGTCCTGGAACTCACTCTGTAGAACCAGGCTGGCTTGTGAACTCACAAAGATCCGCCCTGCCTTGCCCTCAGGTGCTAGGATATAAGGCGTGTCCACCACGCCAAGCAGCTTTCTTCTTCTTCTTTTTTTTTTTTTTTCTTTTTTTATAAAAGGAAGAGTTTATTTAAGCTTACGATTGACGGTTCCAGGGATTAGAGTCCATTGTGGTGGCCAGGGCTGGAGCAGAAAGCTGAAGTTCACATCTTGCAACAAGCGCAGGAAGTCAAGAGAGAGACTGGAGACTGGCAAGGCTTGTTGAACTCATTAAGCCTGCCTCCAATGATGTACTTCCTCCAGCATGGCCACATCTAAGATCTCACAGAACAGTGCCACCAACTGGGGACAAAATGTCTGAATACTTAAAGCCTATGGGGACACTCTCATTCAAACCACCACATTCCAATCCCTGGCCCCCATAGGCTCATGACCATATAAAATGCAAAATTCATTTCATCCAACCTTAAAAGTCCCCATAGTCTTTACCAGTCTCAATTCCATTCAAAAGTCACAGTCCAAAGTCTCTTGTGAGACTCAGACTAATCTCTTAACTATAAGCTCCTGTAAAATCAAAAGACAAATTACATACTCCCAACATGCAGTGGAACTGAATACAAATTCCCATTCCAAAAGGGAGGAATAGAGGTATAGTGAGGAAATACCAGAACAAAACAAGATGGAAAACCAGCAGGGCAAACACCAAGTCCAGTAGCTCCACATGCAACTTCTGGGACTTGACTTCCAAAGGGCTGAGATGGCTCAGCTCCTCCAGCTTTGTGTGCAACATACATCGCTTTCTTAGGCTGGTACCACTCCCTGTATGCAGCTCTCCTTGGCAAATATCTCACAGCTCTGGCATCTCGAATGTCTTCTTGGGATCTCCACTGCCAACCAGGCTTCACATTCACAGCTTCACACAATGGCCTATCAGGACCTTCTTTATGCAGGGACACCCCTGCTGTACTCTGCCTGGCCTCTGTGGCTCTTTGAAAAGATTGACAGTTCCAGGAAATTAAGAGTCCATTGTGGTGGGAGGCATGGTGGCCAGGGCTGGAGCAGAAAGCTGTAGTTTACATCTTGAAATGAGCACAGGAAGTCAAGAGCTGAAAGACTTCTAAGGAGTGGGAGAGATGGTTTAGCATTGGCTGTTTTTGTAGAAGACCAGGGTTCGATTCCCAGCACCCACATGGTAGCTAATAACTATCGGTAACTCCATTCCAGGGATCTGATGCCCTCTTCTGACCTCTGTGGACACTGCATGACACAAGTGCACTTACATACATTCAGGCAATACACTAATAAAAAGTAATTTCATTTAAAAGTTCTGAAAATTAAGGGCTATAAATCAGGAGTATGATTGAAGCCACAAACAGACAAACAAAAAACTGGATCTGTTTCTCTGCCTTGTGCTATCCTTTTAACTCTCAAATGATTGGAGATTATTTTTATCCTGAAAATATTCTATTAACCTCAGTCAAGGTGAGAAGCAGTCCCAATCCAGTGCTGGACAAGACAATTCAGTGCTAAAGGAATCACTTTTAATAAACTTCCAAGAGCTTACATCTTTATTTTTCACAAAATATCAATAATAACAATCATTCCATCTTTCTAAGTCTCTTTGAAAAACAAGACTGATTTACTACCTAAATATTATCATTAGCCTAGTAAAGAATTACATCATGTTTTCCATCTTTAGTCAACTTTACCATGACTAACACTAAGTTAAAAAAAAATAAAAATTTAGCATAGAAAATGATACCACAAATTGGTCCAGAATCAATTATATAACTTTATCTAACATGGATAATCATTACCTCACCACATTATCTATTTTTACATGAGAACAAAAACATACCAATCAACAGTAACACAAAAAGGCTATTTTCAGAAGACATGTTAAAGAAAACCTAACTACTATCATTCTGAAAGTCCTCTTGATTTCTAAACAAGAGGCTGCTGTTATATGACCTAACTGGCATTCTTCACTATTTATGCATGTACTGGAACTACACTAATAATCATGTGGGTATCTTTATAAAATCTAAAACACTTTCAGAGCATTAAGTTTTAACATAATCAAATAGGGTTGTTTTCTTTTGTTTTCACAAAATCAGAGAAGCTATTTAAGCAAACAGGGAGTGTATGATTGGTTTCCTGAGACAGACAGTTACTAAAAATCATTCATTTTCATTCAATATTTTTTGACAGTTGTCAATTATTCTGTCTCTAACTTTTGTTAGAGACAGAAGTTAGAAAATAGAAAAAAGTTAGAAAAAAAGTTTAGATTTGTCTAATACTAGCAGAAATTAAACAAAATACACTTCTAACATTGACTGGATACATTAAGGAGTTAAATACTAGGAACAGAGTAGTGTGTGCAAAATAGTGGATATTATCTGCCCATTGTATATGAATGGAGAAGATATTTTCATATTTGTTTAAAGAAACAATGGAAGAAATAAAGCACAAGTTTTACCTTAAGGAGGTAGGAAATAGGGACAGGAGCAAGATTTTAACTTTCCTCTTGTGGACAAGTATAGTGATACTTAAAATCCTAGCATTTGGGAGGCTGAGGCAGAAGATGAAAAGTTCAATGCCAGCCTGAGCTACATATGTCTCCAACAAAGCAAACCAAAGCAAAGCAAAACAAAACCCATATGCTTTTTTTTTTTTCTTCAGAGAATCAGAAAGGAGCAATCAGGGTGTTGCAAGTCCTGATTACGCAGAGACGCTAATCACGTATCATGCAAACTCCAATCATCATTTTCTATCTGCCCTCCAAAAGGAGGAACAGGTAAGGATTATCCCACCTGACAATATGCTTATTTTATAAAGTATACACTTCATATGTATCCTTGAAATCAAAGAGTATAAATATACAGACATTTTTTTTTTGGTCTTTTCGAGACAGGGTCTCCCTGTAGTCCCAGCTGTCCTGGAACTCACTCTGTAGACCAGGCTGGCCTTGAACTCACAAAGATCCGCCTGCCTCTGCCTCCGAGTGCTAGGATTAAAGGCGTGCGTTTTTTTTTATTAATTTTATTTATTTCTGTATGTGTATGAATGTACTGTCTGCATGCAAGTTTGTGCACCCGTGTCATGCAACACCGCGGAGGTCAGAAGGGGTCGGAGATTCCCCTGGAACTGGAGTTCTCTGGAATTGAAGTTTCAGATGGTTCTCAGCCGCCATGTGGGTGTGGGGATCAAACCGCGGTGTCAAGCAGTTCGGACGGTCGGTGCTCTTAACTGCTAGGCCATCTCTCCCGCCCCAGTATACAGACATTTTTATATACACTTGTATGTACATACTTTAAGAAAAAATATTTTTTAAAGAATTAAGGAGAATTTTCATTTCATTATGAGTCATGTTTCTGGGTGACATGCTAACCAAATAAAATTTCACAATAATGGCTCTTCCCCCCTCTTAAAACCTAAACTACCACAATCCTAAGGCAAATGGTTTCACAAAAAGACTGAAGGTAGGTATGGGAAGATTCAGTTTGAATTGGGGGCTAGTTCTCAGCTAGCGCCCCTTAGGGCACCACGTGGATGGGAATCAGGGCATTTCTCTGACCCCATCCCAAGGAGGAACAAACAAGGTAGCCTGGGTGCATGATGCTGGGTGAGGCAATGGTGTGCAGTGGGGCGGAGTTGGGTGGCCTATGATTGGCTCTGAGATCTGACGTCATTTGGTTTATAAAAGTAGGCTGTAGCAAGCAATAAATTGAATTCCCCATTAACATCATTACAGACTTCCCAGCTGTCATTTTTTTAATCTTTTGCGCACACACAGGCCAAAGTAGGCCTGCATTTCATTCAGGTGGCCAGTGGGTTGGAAAGAGGTTCCAGTGTGGACCACCAATCTGGATAACTGGTGTTGTGAGTGGACACAGGCTAAAGATAGGCCAATAGCCATCAGCTTGAATTTCCTCCCCAGGGTTCAGCAGTCTCTGGGCAAGTGGGAAGTAACGGCCAACAGTGGAAAACGTGTCTCGCTGTTCCAGGCCAAGGGCCTGAGTTGGAAATACCACTCAGGCTGGGCTACGGGAAGTAGCCGGTGCAAGAGGCCAGCTCCCTACAGTGGCTGCAGGCAGGTGCTGTGACCCCTTCCCTTAGCAGGGCCGCATGGTACCTGTCAGTACAAAAGAAAGCTTCCTACAGGTAGGGATGAAAAAAAGGCTTAAAGCAATATGAATTATTTCATTTTATTTATGCTTTAACTAATTTTGCTATTACTAATTACAAACTCATTAAAAAAATACAAAATTACTGAAAGAAATCCTTTTTCCTAAAGCCCATCTACCATCCCTGAATCTATTCTGTTAAATCCCTCTCCATGTTTTATAAAATTTCAAGCTAACACCAACGTTTTAAAAATCTAGATTAGGCTGGGTGTGGTGGCGCATGCCTTTAATCCTAGCACTTGGGAGGCAGAGGCAGGCAGATCTTTGTGAGTTCAAGGCCAACCTGAGTTGTAGTGAGTTCCAGGACAGCCGGAGCTACAGGGAGACCCTGTCTCGAAAAGAGCAAAAAAAAAAAAAAATCTAGATTAACTGGGAGCTGGAGAGATGGCTCTGAGGTTAAGAGCACTGGCTGCTCTTGTAGAAGATCCAGGTTCAATTCCCAGCACCCACATGGCAGCTAACAACCATCTAGCTCCAGTTCCAGTGAATCTGACAACATCTTCTGACCTCTGCAGGCACTGCATGGCACGGGTGCGCTTACATATATGCAGGCAATACAGTCATCCACATTAAGTTAAAAATAAAATATTTTTTAATCTAGATCATTGGGGCTGGAAATACGGCTCAGTGCTTAAGAGTTCTTACTGCTCTTCTAGAGGACTTAAGTTCAGGTATACATGCCTTCTGTGCAAGCATCAAAACCTGAATTCAAATTCCCAGAATCCTTGTAAAAAGTTGGGCATGGCCACACATAGCTGTAACTCAGTGTTGCAGGGGGCAGAGACAAAAGGATCCCTGGGGCTTGCTGACCATAATCTACCTCTGTGTTCAGTGAGAGATCCTGTTTCATTAATATTTGGGAAGAATGTTAAAGAGACAGGAAAAAGAAAAAGAAATTAAATATAAATATAACCATAAAACTTGGCAAATGAAAAATACCTAATGACTCTATAGTGGGAAAATGTAGATTTCAGAAGGAAAAATGCATCAGAATGATTAATAAAATGCCAACTTTATTATAGTCTCATTACTTTCATTGGTTAAGGGGTATATTAGTTACATTCCTCTTTTTCTTTTTTTTTTTTCTCTTTGGTCTTTGAGACAGGGTCTCCCTGTAGCCCCAGCTGTCCTGGAACTCACTCCGTAGACCAGACTGGCCTTGAACTCACAAAGATCTGCCTGCCTCTGCACCATGCCTGGCTAGTTACATTTCTCATTGCTGTGACCAGATACCTGGCCAGAAGCAACTCAAGCATGCTGTGTACAGTTTAAGAAGGGATACAGTCCACTACAGCCTGGTAGGCAGTAGCAGAGCATGAGGCAGCTGGTCACATCTTGTCTGAAATTAGGAAGCAAAGTGAGGACAGGAAGTGGGGCCAAGGACAATCCCTCACGGTCTGTCTGCAGTTACTCATTTCCTCTAGCAAGGTTCCATTTCCTAGGTGTTCCACAGGTTTCCGACACAGCACCATTAGCTGGAGAACACACAAGCCTATGACGTTTCACAATCAAACCACAATAAAGAGTTATCTAAATGGGATGATCCATTGAATCTTTCTAATAAAAACATTCTCTTCTTAAAAATTCAATTACAATTGTAATATTTACTTTTTAAATATTTCATGTTTATAAAAAGGATGAACAAACCCCCCCTGAATCTTTGAACTCTTACCCAGTGCGAGATTGGCCAACCTTATCACAAATATCCAAGATGAGGCTCCAGTCCTCAGCTGTATTCATCTCACTGGTTGCCTTCTCTGTAGATTACAAAAGGAATTGCAGAAACATTATTGTTAACAACCATTATAAAATGTTACCACATTCAAATCACCAAACTGTAACACAATCAAGTCTCAGCATCAAGTCCAAATAACTGCCTGCACTTTAATAAGATTTAATGTGTCCATCTTTCAAATGGGAAGGTGCAGTCTTATTATCTATCATAAAAATCTTCCTTATTCATGTTCCACTTGCTTTTTACATAAAATATATCCTGAGTGATGTTCTTTATTTTTTTCTTTTTTTAAAATTTTATTTATTTATTTTTATGTGTATGAATGTACTGTCTACATGCAGGTTTGTGCACCTGCGTCATACAATGCTGCGGAGGTCAGAAGAGGGCGTCAGATTCCCCTGGAACTGGAGTTAAAGACGATGTTCTTTATTAAAAAGCATTCTAGTCAAGTCTACTGCATATGCAAGTGACTAAATTAAGAAATATTTTCGGGGCTGGAGAGATGGCCTAGCAGTTAAGAGCTCCGACTGCTCTTGCAGAGGACCCGGGTTCGATCCCCAGCACCCACTGAGAATGGCAGCTGAGAACCGTCTTTAACTCCAGTTCCAGGGGAATCCAACACCCTCTTCTGACCTCCACGGCATTGCACTACATGGGTGCACAGACCTGCATGCAGACAGAACATTCATACACATAAAAGAATAAATAAAATAAAAAAAATTAAGAAATATTTTCATTTTCAGAAAAGTCTAGCTTTACTAGCCAAGGAAGCGACATGGGCTAGCCACAGATGTCTATAAAAATGTTTCAGTTAATTACTTTAGCTACATTTATTGATTTGGCTTTCCTAGGATGAAGAGGGAAGATCAAAGGAACAAAAATCAAAATCAAGGGCCTGGAGATGGCTCATCAGTTAAGAGCACTGGCTTCTCTTGCAGAGGACCCAGGTTCCATTCCCAGCATCCATATGGCAGCTAACAACCAACCATCTCCAGCTCCAAGGGATCTGACACCCTCTTTTGATCTCCATAGGCACTGCATGACATAGGAGCACTTACATATATGTAGGCAATATACTCATACACATAAAATAAAAACAAACAAAATCAAGCTTTGTCTACTTTTCCTTAAATAAAACCTGACACATTAGGGCTGCTGGGATGACTTGCTGCTGAGTTCAATCCCTGGATCTTACACTGGAAGAAGATGGCCTAGCAATTAAGAGTGCCGACCGCTCTTACAGAGGACCCAGGTTTGATCCCCGTATCCACATGGTGGCCGAGAACCGTCTGAAACTCCAATTCCAGGAGAACTCCAGTTCCAGGGGAACCCGACGCCCTCTTCTGTCCTCCGCAGGATTGCACAACACGGGTGCACAGACTTGCATGCAGACAGTACATTCATACACATACAGAAATAAATAAAATTAAAAAAAAATTTTTAAAAAAAGAGAACTAACTTCTAAAAATGATTACCTACACACACACACACACACACACACACGCACACACAAATGAATTCAAAACTTGACATATTAAAGACATCAATATAGATATGGAAGGCTGATTTTTACAAACAAGGGCAGAATAAACACAATAAGCTATTATTGACAGCAACAGATTTATAGCAATATAGATAGATAAGGGAACTTATACAGACGACCAAAGAATGGGGAATCAAAGTAGATATAAGAATAAAGCCATAAGAACAGCCTATTTTATACTACTGAATTCTTAGAAGGTTTAAAAACTGGTGACAGAAAGTCTATAAGTGATAGTGAAGAGGACCTAGATATTAAGAATGTCTAAAGTTTAGGCTGGTCACTACCTTGACTTCCTTACTTGAGGGTTGGTGAATACCTTCACTCGGCTGGAAGAAAAAAACAGGGGTTTGTTTTCTGGAGGTCACAGAAAGCTTTTCTGGACTAGTATACACCAGGCATAGTCCGATATAGGCACAAAAAATAAGGGAAGCACTGTTTCCCAGTCCGGCATGTAAGGAGCTTAGATGTTCGTCACTCACTGCCTCCTAACAAGTAAGAAGCTGAGCAAACTGAAAACTTAGCTTTCTTTAGACCCTTCAGGGAAGGGAACTTAACAGAGCCAAATGCTGATCCAAAAATTAGACACACAAGGAAATATATAGAATTACAACTTAGCACACATAAGTCACCTCCACTGAAACCAAAAATATGTGACCAATTTCTGGAGACTCAGTGAGAACAAGTGCCAGAGCTACAACTCCAGGGAGATGAGATCAAAGGGAACCCTACACCTTTGTAAGTTTATCTGTAGGAGTTGTAACATGTTCAAGGTCACCGTACAAAAAAAATACCCCCCTGTGCAACTGGTAGGAGAGGGAGAAAAGGAACCTTTTTTTTTTTTTGGTCTTTTTGAGACAGGATCTCCCTGCAGCCCTAGCTGTCCTGGAACTCACTCTGTAGACCAGGCTGGCCTTGAACTCACAAAGATCCACCTGCCTCTGCCTCCTGAGTGCTAGGATTAAAGGCGTGTGCCACCACACCCGGCAAAAGGAACCTTTTTTTTTTTTTGGTCTTTTCGAGACAGGGTCTCCCTGTAGCCCCAGCTGTCCTGGAACTCACTCTGTAGACCAGGCTGGCCTTGAACTCATCACAAAGATCCGCCTGCCAGACTTGCATGCAGACACTACATTCATACACATACAGAAATAAATAAATTTTTTTTAATTTTATTTATTTCTGTATGTGTATGAATGTACTGTCTGCATGCAAGTCTGTGCACCCGTGTCGTGCAATGCCGCGGAGGTCAGAAGAGGGTGTCGGATTCCCCCGGAACTGGAGTTCTCCTGGAATTGGAGTTTCAGACGGTTCTCGGCCGCCATGTGGGTGCTGGGGATCGAACCCGGGTCCTCTGTAAGAGCGGTCAGCGCTCTTAAAGGAACCATTTTTAAACACACCAGAGAACCCTTCATTCTTCTGAACTGGGCCTGCCTGAAAGGGAAACTAATGTCTACATTTTACTAATGTCTAATCAAATAGTGTGGCCAGAGATCAACTCACCTGAGGTAGAGAAATTCTCAACTCCAACCCTCTCAAGTCTTCCACCTAAAGGTAGAGGAAATACCCAACTGCAGCTCACCCTAGCCATCGTATCTCGCCTAAGTGGGAGAAACACTAAGAAGCATTTGTGACATTCATAGTCCAGAGGCAAAGGCTTGGTAATACACTTCCTATGAACCATGCCTTTCTACATTACTAAGACCTATGGAAAGACAAGGTATTAGAGGCCTAGAGTTGAGTTCCTACTCTCTAGTACACAATGTTGGGATTTTAGTAAAAAAACAAGCCATACTAAAGCCAAAAATATTTTGGAAATGCAAAGCAAGCTGTAGAGCCCTACTGATAATGGCAAGGACACTGGACCAACAGGCTTAGAACTGTGAAACTCTGATTATATGCTAAAGGCTAGGATGGGAACCCCCACACAAGCACACACACAAAGGCACACAAAATTCTGTAAAAATCCAGCAATGTACCTCATGTCTGTAATTTGATCACCCAGTAGCTAGGGAAGAAGATCTGGAGATTCTGAGAAGGCCGACCTGCCTACCTACGTAGTGATGTGCACCCATGTGTAAAATTAAAAAAAAAACCTCAGGTGTCTTTCCTCAGATGCCTTCCTCCTTTTGTTTCAGACCCCATCTCTCACTGGCCTAGAACTTCCAGTAGGCTAGTCTAACCAGCCAGCCAGCCAGCCAGCCAGCTCCCAGGAATCCGCCTGTCTCCATCTCTTATCTCACCATTGCTGATTACAAGCATTTGGCCACACAATCAACTTTTTATATGGAGTCTAAGGATCCAAACTCAAAGCAAGCACTTTACTGCATGAGCCATCTATCTCCCCAGCCTTAAATTTTTGTTTTGACTGTGTGTGCGTGCGTGTGCGTGTGTGTGTGTGGGGGGGGGGGTTGTAACCCCTACCTGGCCTGGAACTTACTATGTACCCCAGACTGGCCTCAACCTCACAGAGATCTGCCTGCCTCTGCCTCCTAAGTGCTGGGATTAAAGGCATGTGCCACCACACCCAGCTTGTTAAAGGTTTCTAATGGTTTCTAATGGACTCATTAGCAGGCTGGCCATGACAAAGGAAAGCATCTGATTTTGAAATCTAGCAACAGAAACAACAAAACTGAAAAGGAAAACAAAGAAACAAGACTACAAAATGAGTGTGTGATCATGAGAGTACAAAGTCCAGGGAACTGTGAGACAAACACAAAAGGATTAACATACATCATGGGAACAACGTGAGAAAAAGAGAAAAAAACACAAGCACTACTTCAAGTAATAATGTCTGAGCTGTCCCCTAAATTAATGTTGGACATCAAATGCAGACCCTGCAGGCTGTGAGAAACCAAGCAGAACGCCAAGATAGCTACACAGAGGGATACTATACTCAAACCGCAGAAAATCAATAATGAAAAACATCTAAAGAAAAAAGATGCCCCCCTTCTCCTCAGAAGCCATGCAAGCAAGGTGATGACAATGTTCAAAGAAAAGAATCCTACAGCCTTCAAAAATATTATCCAAAAGTGAAAGACTAACAGAGTTTCTCAAAAAAAAATTGAGGAAATTTGTTACCCCCAAATGTCTTGCAAGATGTTAAAACAACAACTTCACAGAGATGAAAAAGGGTATGTAGGTCAGAAACTGGGATCTTTATCAAGACAGGAAGAACTTAAAGATCAAAATTCTGAAAATAAAAGTAACATGTTTCTTATTAAGTTGATGTAATATTATTCAAATTAATAGCAAGCATATCATTATGCATATTTGTAATATATGTTCTTATATGTCATTATGTATAACTGCAATTAATGTCACAGTAGTGACACAAAGTTGGAGGGAGAAAATAGTGGGACAATGTTATAGAGTAGTTGTAGTATGTTGTACATTATTATAGGGTAGTTGTAGTATATTGTACATTATTATAGAGTAGTTGTAGCATGTCGTACATTATTATAGAATAGTTGTATGTTGTACAATATTATAGAGTAGTTGTAGTATGTTGTACATTATCATAGAGTAGTTGTAGTATGTTGTATATTATATAGTTGTAGTATGTTGTACATTATCATAGAGTAGTTGCAGTATGTTGTACATTATCATAGAGTAGTTGTATGTTGTACATTATTTTTTTATTTTATTTTATTTTAATTTTTATTTATTTATTTTCTATGTGTATGAATGTACTGTCTGCATGTAGGTTTGTGCACCTGTGTCGTGCAATGCCGCGTGGAGGTCAGAAGTGGGTGTCGGATTCCCCTGGAACTGGAGTTCTCCTGGAATTGGAGTTACAGACGGTTCTTAGCCGCCATGTGGGTGCTGGGGATCGAACCCGGGTCCTCTGCAAGAGCAGTTGGTGCTCTTAACTGCTAGGCTATCTCTCCAGCCCCGTATGTTGTACATTATTATAGAGTAGTTATAGTATGTTGGATGTAGTCTTGGATTGGCTGTAAATGTGCATTGTAAACTCTAGAGCAACAATTAAAATTTAAAAAAATATAACTTTATACTAAGAAAGAGGCAAAATGGAATCACAAAACATTACTTAAAATCCCAAAAGAACAAAGAAGACAAAAAAATAGAAACAAAGAAGGTGGGCAAACAGAAAAAACACTGCAGACAGTAACAGCTACGGGAATAGTCACACAACTGGTCACACACGGAATAGTGTCTATGAGACACTTAACCCTAAGTGACACATCTCCAATGCAACCTCTACGCATAGGATGAATGGATCTCTCGACTCTCACAGAAGAAGCTTCCTTATCCAGCAGATAGTAATTAACACCAAGACCCACAATTGGCCAATGTGCAGAGAACAAAAGGCCACAGAGTGCTTATCCCTGAATACGAGAGCTATTGCAAACCTCTGCAGCACAAGGCTCAAGGATCATTGTAGAAGAGGAGGCATTAAGATTGTAAGAGCCAGAGGTGGTGGATGACCAAAAGGAAACAGAGTCTTCCAGACAGCTGGTCAGTTACACATATAAACTCACAGCAAGAGTGACAGTGTGCATAAGTACTATGCAAGCTCAACCAGACAAAATCCCAGCACAGACATGGGAAAGTGAATAAGAAATCCCAATGACACCTAAGAAAATTTTGGCAATTGATGGCTACTGGGATGGGAGAAGAGTTTCTTATAGGGATGTGACTCTTCATAGGTTAACTAGGGTCCAATGGATGGACTCACACAGAAGGCGATTTAGGGACAGACTACATTCAAAGCCATAACACACACTAAGCCAAATTTCAAAAATACAAATTACGCAATGCTTGTTCTCAAACATCCGGTAACATTCATCATCAGTCCAGATATAGCAACGTCCTACCATCTCAGTTTCCCTCCTCAGAGTTTTCTCTTCTCAATGTTTTCTAGGCCATACCTATAAACAAAAAACAAAAATAAAAAAAAAAAAAAGAATTAAAAATACTAATCAATAACAATAACTAAAATATTTATAGACAAATATTTTTATTTTACTATTTTTGTTTTATGTATATGAGTGTATGGGTGACCCTTATCCTTAGAGAATATAGATGCAGTACTCTCAACAAAATACCCACAAACCGCATATAAGCACACATCAAAAAGATCATCCACCACGATCAATTCAGCTTTATTCCAGAGATGAAGGAAAGGTTCAATATAAGTAAGTCAATAAATGCATAAATCATATAAATGGACTCAAAGAGAAAAACATCATATGCATAGATGCAGAAGAGGCTTTTGATAAAATTCAATATGCATTTATGTTAAAAGCCCAAGAGGGAATTGGACTGAAGGGAACATACCTAAACATAATTAAAGCTATATACAACAAGCCCATAGCCAACATTATTCTAAATCATGAAAAACTGGAAGCATTCTTCTTAAAATCCAAAATGAGGCAAAGCTGTCCATTGTGTCTACTCCTTTTTAATATAGTGCTTGAAACACTTGCTACAGCAATAGACAAGATAAGGAAATTAAAGGGATTACTAATTGGACAACAAGCACACAGAAACCTTCCCATTCACAACAGCTTCAAAAAATGTATCTGGGAATAAACCTGACCAAAGACATTAAAGATCTCTACAATGAAAAATTTTAATTCTTTAAAGGAATAGATTGAGGAAGACACCAGAAGATAGAAGGACCTCCCATGCTTGGAATAATTAATATTGTAAAAATGACAATCCTACCAAAAGTAATATACAGATGCAATGCTAGCCCAATCAAAATCCCCATGACATTCTTCAGAGAATTAGAAAAAAAAAAAAATCCCTAAGATTCATATGGAAATAACGAAAGACCCCATGTTCTGGTTTCTCTTCCATTGCTGTGACAAAACACTCTGACTGACACCAACTTGGGGAGGAAAGGGTTTATTCAGCTTACATCTCCTGAGTCACAGTTCATCACTTAGGGAGCACAAGGCAGGAACTCAGGGCAGGAACCTGGAGGCAGGAGCTGAAGCATAGGCCATGGAGGAATGCTGTTCACTGGCTTGCTCCCCTGGCCCATGCCCAGCTTGCCTTCTTATACGGTACACAACAACCTGCCCAGGGTGGCACCATTCATTGTGGGCTGGGCCCTCCCACACTGCTCGACCATCAAGACAATACTCCACAGATGTGGCCACAGGCCAATCCAATGGAACCAATTCCCCAATTGAGGCTCCCTCAACCCAGGTGTGTCAAGTTGACACTAAAGCTATCCAGCACACCCCAGATAGCCAAAGTAACCCTGAACATAAAGAGCAATGCAGGGGGATCCAGATTTGAAACTATGCTATAAACTATAGTCATAAAAACAGCATGGGGTCAGGTGTGGTGACACATACCTTTAACCCCAGCAGAGGCAGGGATTAAAGGAGGACTTTAATATGTATATATGTATGTAACACAAAAGACAGATTAAGAAGCAGAGGCAGGAGGACTGCTGTGAGATCAAGGCCTGGTCTATATAGTGAGTTTCAGGACAGCTGGGGCTACTTGTCTCAAATAAATAAATAAATAAATAAATAAATAAATAAATAAATAAATAAATAAATAAAATAAAAACATCATGGTACTGGGACAACAAATGACCTGTACATTAATGGAACATAAATGAAGAACCAAACTTGACATAACATCTCAATCAGTCTTAATCACCTTTAAATCCCCTTCCTGAAAAGTTTAATATCAGAAAACACAAAGTAGACAGTGTTGTCACATTTTTCGGACTTAAAAATATGATCTATATCACAAGCCTAAGGGTTACAGAATCACTTAGCACTGGAGAACTGTAATAAACATTTAGTAAAGCAGTAACCCACAGGAACTAGTTCTATGCCTTGTTATCTTTATCATCAGTTTCCTGTTCTTATAAGAAAATACCTGGTGTAGCATACCTGTTCAGCTTCTAATGAAGACATTATGGTATTTGGCACCACGATAGTGACATTTCATCAAACAAGGAAGCCAGGAGACTCTAGGGGCCAGGCTCATTTTTTTTTTTTTTAAGTAACAACTCATTGTCCTAGGAACTAACACAGGTCCCATGAGGATTACATTAATCTTGGGCTGAAGAGATGCCTCAGTGGGTAAGAGGTTGCTCTTACAGAGGACCTGGGTTCAGTTCCCAGAACCTACATGGCAGCTAACAACCATCTATAACTCCAGTTCTAGGGGATCCAACACCCTCTTCTGGCCTCCATGGGTGCACTCACATATGCAGGCAAAACACTCATACACATAAAATAAAAACAATAAATTTTGAAAGAGAATTACACTAATCTCTCCCAAAGGTAGCATTCCAAATGACCTAATGACGTCCTACTAAGTTCAACCTTTTAAAGGTCACATTGCCCCTCAACTCTGTATATGAACCTGAGGGATTCACTCAAATTATAGCATTATTCCATAACCATCCAGCATGGCATATAACAAAGTTTTTCATATAATATGTAAGAATAGACAATTTCCAAAATACTGGTGATTTAAATGTCAGTGGTCAGAAAATGATACCCCAAGTAAACACGTGTAGTTTCTGATTTTCTTTTACCCTCTTCTCCTGCATCCTCCTAAGACTCAAGCCTCAAAAACTAGAATTCTTCTTTCCCAAGTTATGTTGTAGAAACTAGAGGTGATTCTTTCCACAGTCTGCTATTAAACTGATTTCTCTCTGCCATTCTGTCCAGGGCTGTTCATAAAGAAATTCAGACCCTATTCCAGAGATGTCCTTCCTCATACCCAGCAGGAAGAACTGCTACAGCTGAGAGGAGAACCACTATCACAACAGGCTGGTCTCACTGCCACCTCCAGTCTATAAGCAGCAAGCAGCCCATGGCCTTTCTGTCTAATCACTTTTTCTTCTTCTTTTTTTTTTGGTCTTTTTGAGTCTCCCTGTAGCTCCAGCTGTCCTGGAACTTACTATGTAGACCAGGCTGGCTTGAACTCATAGAGCTCCATCTGCCTCTGCCTCCCAAGTGCTAGGATTAAAGGCATGGACTACCACGCCCAGCTCCAATCACTTTTCTATATAACTGTGCAAGCTTCATCAAACAAGCATAAAAATCAACAGTTTACCTGTGTGGCTGGGACTTCAATGTGAAAGCTCTCATGTCAGGTAAAATTATATCCGTGTAACTTTGCTTTGCTTTTTCTCTTGTTAATCTTACTTGTTTTTGTTTTTGAAAGAGGGTTTTCCTATGTACCCCAGGCTGGCCTTGAGTTCATAATCCTTCAGGCTCAGCCTCCTCAATGTTAGGAGTACCTATCAGTACCACCATGCCCAGCTTAATCTGTCTTTTGTGTTACATACATACATACATACATACATGTATGTATATATGCCATAGCACTTTATCAGAAGTGTGATCACCTATCCTACATCTACACTGATAAGAAATGCTTTAGAAAATTAAATTTTATATACATATTCAACAAAATAAAATAAACTTCTAGTCCATTTTCCAGAACATATCTGAAGTGGCTCAAAATGACAAAGATGACTAAATTAACAGAGACAGGCCTAAATATAAGAAAGGGTGTCACAGAAATAGTATAAAGACCAAGACAATTAAAAGAAAAGAGTCTGTGAGGAAGAAAGAGAAAATCAAACAAGTTGTTTGATGAATTTAGAAACTAAAAAGAGAACAAAATAATGAAATATTTTCTATTTAAGTGATAAAACAAGTTATTAAAACAGGGGCTGGAGAGATTCCTTAGCAGTTAAGGGCACTGACCCTTCTTTCAGATGACCTGGGTTCAATTTTCAGCACTCACATGGCAGCTAACAGCCATCTGTAACTCCAGTTCCAAGGGATCTGATGCCTTCTTCTGACCTCTGGGGGCACTGCACAGCACAAATACACTTACATATATGCAGGTGATATACCCATACACATAAAATAAAAATAAAATATTTTCTAAGTTATAAGAGCAGAAAAGCATAATGATAAATCCAGGCTGAATGATGAAGAGGTATTTGTATTAGTTCAAGAACCACCAGAAGGGGCTGGAGAGATGGCCTACCGGTTAAAAGTGCTGACTGCTCTCACAGAGGACCCGAGTTCGATCCCCAGCACCCACATGGCAGCTGAGAACTGTCTGAAACTCCAATTCCAGGAGAACTCCAGTTCCAGAGGAATTCGACACCCACTTCTGACCTCCACGGCATTCCATGACACGGGTGCACAAACTTGCATGCAGACAGTACATTGATACACATGCAGAAATAAATAAATGCCAGGCGTGGTGGCACACGCCTGGCATTTATTTATTAATCCTAGCACTTGGGAAGCAGAGGCACGCGGATCTCTGTGAGTTCGAGGCCAGCCTGATCTACAGAGTGAGTTCCAGGACAGTCAGAGCTGCAGGGAGACCCTGTCTCAAAAAAAAAAAAAATCTAAAAAAAAAAAAAAAAAAGAACTACCAGAAGGCCAAGAATCTTAAGCAAATAATCCAATCAGATCCAGGCATCTGAGAAATAATGAATCTACTACCAATATTTGTAAATGTACCTTATAAAAGGGAAGTGATAATGCAACAATTAAAATGCTTTTGGGGTTTGTTTTGGCTATACAAAAACTGTCTCAAATTTACCTATAATTGTTGGGGATAATGTAAGTCTCCTGAAAATAAAATTCTGCCTTGTTTCAACACCCATACTCTCAGCCTGATGATGCTAAAAGAGGCCCACATATGAACCTTCCGTATCCCAGCATCCTGTGCCCTCAATCACTTTGAATTCCAACAAGCCTGAGTCAGCTTGAATAGCGTCTCCCAATCTAACATTTACTTCATCTCAGGAAAGGAAAACCAGAAGTCACTTTGATTTGGTGGTATATTTTAATAACTAATTTAGATTCATAGCCAAGCAGGATCTTTTTTACAAAATATATCAGTGTAATTAATATGGAAAAACAAAAGACCCCGAATAGCCAAAGCAACCCTGAATGAAGAGCAATACTGAGGGGATTACTATACCAGACTTCAAACTATATTACAGGACTATAGTCACAAAAACAGCCTGGTACTAGCACAAAACAGACCTGTAGACCACTGGAACAAAATTGAGGATCCAAACTTGAGCACACACAATTTCAGCCACCTCATATTTGACAAAGGGGCCAAGAAGACTTAATGGAGAAAAGACAGCATCTTCAGCAAATGGTGTTGGCAAAACTGGATCACCACTTGTAGAAGAATAAAACTATACCCCTACCTCTTGCCCTGTACAAAAATCAACTCCAAATGGATCAAAGACCTCAATGTGAAACCTGAATCTGAAGGTGATACAAGAAAACGTTGCAGCAACCTACAAGACATAGGCATAGGAAAAAGACTTCCTAAATCAGACAGCAGCTGCATGGGAAGTGAGGTCAACAATTGACAAGTGGGACCTCATTAAACTCAAAAGCTTCTGTACAGTGAAAGAAATAATCAGTGAAGAGAAAACCCACAGAGTGGGAGGAAACCTTCACCAGTGATACATCTGACAGAGCACTGACTTCCAGAATGTATAAACTACTCACAAAACAAAGAAGAAAACAAATGTCTCAACTAAAAAGATGGAGTAAAGAGATGAACAGAGACTTCACAAATGAGGAAATAGAGATGGCTGAGAAACACCTTAAAAATGTTCAACATTGCTAATAATTAAGGAAATGCAAATTAAAACCACTTTAAGACATCATCTCACTTCGATAAGACTGGTTAGGATCAAGAAAACAAATGATACCAAATGCTGGAGAGGTTGTAGGGAAAGGAGAACACTCATCCACTGCTGGTGGGAATGTAAACTCATACAACCATTATGGAAAGCAGTATGGGGAACTCTGAAGAGACTCAAGATGAGTCTACCACCTGACCCAGCCATACCACTCCTGAGTATATACCCACAAGACTCATCCTATCGCAGAGATACATGCAAAGCCATGTTCATTGCAGTTCTCTTCACAATAGCAAAGAGCTGGAACCAAGCCAAGTGCCCCTCAACCAATGAGTAGATAGAGAAAATGTGGTACATCTACACAATGGAGTTTTACGCAGTGGTAAAGAAAGATGACATCATGAACTTTTGCAGGTAAATGAATGGAAATAGAAGATATTATGTTAAGTGAAGTCACAGTCTCAGAAAAGCAAAAGACAAATGGTATCCCTCATTTGTGGATGCTAGCACCAAGCACAGAGTTGTAAGGCAAACTGAGCAACATCAATGTTATATATTCCTTTCCCTGAAAGCAACTGTGTTCTGATACTATAAATCCTTAACAGGCTCTAGAATTAACCTACCACTTTATCTTTAGACTTTGTAATCTAGGTATATGGTGGAGGATACGTAGGCATATTTTAGAGTAATATAAATTTAAAAAGGAAAAGTGTGAATCCTGAAATATGATATAGAAATGACGGTTTGTGTACAGATGATATAATTTTAGTATAGGTACGACGTATATATGCATATATTGAGGTAATACAGATTGGAGGGAACAACAGCAGAGGAACTGGGACAAGGAACCTACTGAAACAGTAAAGTTCCCCCAAGAACAATAATCCTCTGCTCTGAAAAACTTTGAAAAGAATCAGAAACAGATACAGGGCAGGGATGGCAGGGTGCATGAACTCAGGTGGGGTGGGGGCATCGAATACCAGATGAGTCTAGATTGGACTGAGAAACGATGTATGAAATGCACATAACTTCAATAAAATGTTTTTAAAAAGATTTTTAAAAAAGTGTGTATCAGTGGAAAAAAAACCAAAAGCAGTGCATATATAGCTTGGGAAAAATGACCTGAGAAAGGCTCCTCATGGTCATAGAGGCGTTCAGAAAAGCACAACCTGAGGCAGAGCATGGAAGAAGCTAAAGGCTTACCAATGAGTGCTGAGGGCTCTAACAGGCTGTGAGTGAGGGGAAATATGCCTGATTTCTATTTACAGAATAAGCTGGAGTCACTTAAATCAGGACCTACAACAGGGATTTGTGTCCAAGTGATTTGTAAGAGTGAACCCAGTAATGGACAAAGGCAAGAAGGATAGGGTAGTAGAAGCAGATCAGCTAAGGGTTTTTAAACAGCCTATAGTCCCAGCTGGCCTGGAAATCACTATGTAGACCAGGCTGGCCTTGAACTCACAGAGATCCTCCTGCCTCTGCCTCTCAAGTGCTAGGATTAAAGGCTTGCACAACCATGCAGGAAGATACAGAGTATGAGAGAGACCTCAGCCTTTTCTAAACTATAGGGAAAGGGAGAGGACCTGTGCATTGCTGTCAGTTACCACCAGCTGCAGCTACCCAGGGAAAGAGGAATGGGTACAGAGAGAACAGGGATGTCTAGAGGAAATGACACTTGTAGCTACTGACAATTATCTGGGCATCAGGGGAAAGAGTTTGAGCATCCTGGATTGTGTAATCACATCAGGTTATGGATGAGGCTTTTAGGGTGAAACGTACTTGTCTCCAGTGTCATATCATCCTTCACATACACCTGTTTTTCTTAGGTCATACCATCTGTTGAATCAATAGTATTAGAGAAATTATCCTAGGTGTACCAGTGGCCAGATACGGCCCATCTAGGCTATTTACATTACAGAGCAAATGTGAACTTTAACGTTAACTGGAACCACCCAGGAGCTGAGCCTTCAGGTATACCCCAAGAGGGATGATTGAGCTTCTGGGCATGCCTGGTTTAATTGATGTGGGAAGACCCATATTTATTGTGGGCAAGGCCATTCCCCGGATGTGCTGGATGATACAAAAGGAGAAGAGAGCCAGCTAAGCACTACAATTCATTGCTCTGTGCTTCCTCTATTCTAGCTCCTTTAGATGATGACGTCAATGACCTTGGAAATACCACTTTTCTAGACAATAAAGATTGTGAATTGAAATCCAAAGTCTAAAATGATGGTAGCAATGACGATTTTCATTCAGGGGAGCATCTATAATGTATAATGACTGCTAAAGACCACTCAATCTGGAGGCGTGACTTCAACATCAAGAGCCTTAATTTATATGAAGGAAGCGTAAGTCTTCCCCCAAGATACACTGATAGTGTAGTTAAGTAAGATAGCTCATATTCTGATACAGTATCTTTATTAAAATTATTAGAGACACAGGCTCACCCCCCAAAAAAAGTGTAATTAAAAATATTTAAATCTTTATGTAAAAATATATCTAATTGAATTAAAATGAAATTTATTAAAAAGTTATTAGTTAACTGAAAATAACAGTCCTATATCTCAAGTACAAATTGCCTATTATCATAATTATGATCTTAAGAGTTCCTAAATTAATGACGCACCCAGGACCGTGTGGTATAATCATCAGCAGACTGATTATTTCAGACCAGAAGATATAATAAATAAGAAAAAACACAGAAGTATTAAAATAGCAAGGAGTGAAATATACCTTTAAGAAAGGAACAGAACTGGGGCTGGAGAGATAGCCTAGTGGCTAAGAGCACCGACTGCTCTTGCAGAGGACCCAGGTTCGATCCCCAGCACCCACATGGTGGCTAAGAACCGTCTGTAACTCCAATCCAGGAGAACTCCAGTTCCAGAGGAATCCGAAACCCTCTTCTGACTTCCGCGGCATTGCACGACATGGGTGCGCAAACCTACATGCAGACAGTACAGTCATACACAAACAAAAAAAAAATAAAAAAAAAAAAAAAAAAAAAAGAAAGGAACAGAACACAGGGCTGTAGAATTAATAAGAAGCCAGGCTGAACACAGTGGCCCCACACATATAATCCCTGTATTCAGAGGCAGAGGATTTCTTCAAGTTAAAAGCTAAACTGATATACACAGTTTCAGGCGAGACTGATAGCAAGTAGCCAAATACTAGGATTATAAGCCAGGCTGAGAAGTTGAAATTAGTTTGTAGATTCAATTAAAAAATATTTTAATCAGAGGATCCATGATTCCATTTACATTCTTAAAACATCACTATCACCCATCACTAGAGACAGAACAGTGAGGCTTCTGCACTAACCTGAAAGAGCAATGATGAATATCTGTCCACTTGTACACGGGGATAAATTCTAGATCAATTAGGAAGCTAAAACATACATGGCACAGCTACACCACCCCAGAGAGGCAGTGAGCACAAGATTAACAGTATGGATTCGTTGAAAGGAATGTAGACAATTACATCTACAGAAGTCAAGATGTCACACAGGCTACTGAGCTGTGCAATTAAGTCAACAACTGATTTCCGGCATCAAAACAGAAGGGGAAAACCATAATTGTGAAAAAAGCTTCAGTATAGTTTTGAATATACTGAATCTAAGGTACATGAAACGGATTTAGCACCAGTAAAGAGTTAGAACATCAAAATTTTAAAAATAATCCTCACAGCAACCCTGAGTGAGATATTATCATTATTTACAAAACTGTACCTGTCCAACAACATTTTTTCCCATCTATTAATAGTAAATGTTCCAGGTGCAATGTAAGCCTGAAGCCAAGATCTTTCCACTTTAATGTGGCTGCAGTTTATTGTACCGACAAGACTAAGCAAAATTAATTAAATATACAGTGAATACCATAACTTTACTAAGGATACTAATTTGCTATCATAAAATAAAAAGCATGGCAAGGCATGGTGGCTCATGCCTTTAATCCCAGCACTATGGAGGCAGAAGGAGGTGGATTTCTGAGTTCAAGACCAGTCTGGTCTACACAGAGTTCAAGGCCAGCCATGGTTATATAGTGAGACCATGTCTCAAAACAAAACAAAACAAAACAAACAAAACAAAACAATAAAACAAAAGCATGATTTAATACAGACAAGGAAATAATTCAAAGACACTTATTGGCAGACCCACTGTTGTACACCTATAATCTCAATATTTAACAGGCAGAGGTAGGAGGATCAAGGCCAGACTAGGATACACAGTGAGACTCAAGGCCAAGGGCTGGGATGTAGCTAAGTGGTAAAGGTAAAGTGCCTGCCTGGCCCACGGAAGGCCATGGTTTGGATCACCAGCACTGGAGGAAGGGATGGGAGGGAGGAAGACCTTTTGATTGATTTTTTTTTTTTTTTTTTTGGTCTTTTTGAGACAGGGTCTCCCTTTAGTCCCAGCTGTCCTGGAGCTCACTCTGTAGACCAGACTGGCCTTGAACTCACAGAGATCCACCTGCCTCTGCCTCCCAAGTGCTGGGATTAAAGGTGTGCACCACCATGTCTGGCCCTTCTGATGGATTTTAAAAGTTAAGTACAATATCATAAAAGAATCAAATAATGATGAAAATAATGACATGGAGAGGTAAGTTCAGTTTTCTGACAGCCTGGGTTTTTTTAAGTGATAACAGAACACAAAACAAAAATATAACTGGCAATCTAGAAATTATCAGTAATTACTTAATAAATTGAGTGTTTAGTATATACTAGGAATTGCTCTTAAGTTACTAGGAACAAGAGTGAAAAGTCTTCATCTGTATTAAGTTTACACTCTACACAAGAGACTGTCAACTGATCAATTTAACATCAGGTAGCTAAATACTGTCAAGAAAACTAAGAGGAAGTAGTGAGTGAGTAAGGATGGGCTGTCTGCTTGCTTGCCTGCTTGCTTGCTTGTTTTAAAGGACACCAATTCCAGAAAGCCTCTCTTAGTGACTTCTGAATAAAGCCCCAAATTTTGTGATGAATATCAAGGCCTTAAAATACCTAATGTGACACTAAGCTAGGAAAAGAAAATGGCATAAGCAACTAGAGGCAGAAATGAGCTTCGAATGCTCAGATCCAAGAAGGCTAGCACGACAGAGTCTGGAGATGACGATCATATCAGAGACCTCAACAGGAGCCAGATTATGGGCCACAATGAAGAAACTGGAATTTCCTTTGAATGTATAGTACAGAAGCTACTGGAGAGCTCTGGGCAGGTAAGCAACCCCATTCAATATCTCTGAAATATCCAATATCCCTTTATCAACAAGACTTTATTGTAGGTGGCAAAGTAGTAATAAAGAATCCTACTACACAGCCTCTGAAAGAGATGAAGACGGTGTAGTATGGTTATGTTGAGGTGAAGAGGAAACAAGGGATTCTGGATAAATCATCAACAGGGACAACTGAAAGATCTTACTGACAGAATGAGTGTCGAGTTCGAAGGAAAGAATAAATGATCTTAGAATGTAGTAAATATTTAAAGCTAGGAGAATAGCTTTTTTGTTTTAAATATTACTTCATAAATAAAAAAGGCATGGGAATTTTTGAAAGTGCTTTATAAACACTACTTCAACTCTCTTAACTAAGTTAAGAATAATTATAATTCGGGCTGGAGAGATGGCCTAGCGGTTAAGAGCGCCGACCGCTCTTACAGAGGACCCGGGTTCGATCCCCAGCACCCACATGGCGGCCGAGAGCCGTCTGAAACTCCACCAGGAGAACTCCAGCTCCAGGGGAATCCGAGACCCTCTTCTGACCTCCGCGGCATTGCACGACACGGGTGCACAGACCTGCATGTAGACAGTACATTGATACACATACAAAAAAAAATTAAAAAAAAAAAAGAATAATTATAATTCTTATGTTCTACATTAAAGATGAGGAAACAAAGGTACTGAGTAAGTACCCCAGAGTCTCACTGCTATAGCAAATCTGAAGCCTGAAATTAAGCAAGTCACTCTAAAGTCTGAATTCTTCACACTAAGTTATGTTGCCTCTTAAGGCTCCAAGAGAACAAAGTGTCAAAGGAGAAAAGGTTCTAGAACTGAGCCCAGGTTGCTCAACATTTGGATATTGCAAAAAAGAAAAGCAAAAAAGATTTTAAACAGAGCTAAGCAGAAAACCAGGGGGGAAAAATGGTGTCCTAGAAACCCACAAATAAAACACATAGAAGAAAAATGTTTAAGATGTCAATAAGGCTGTTGGATTTGGTAAGATCCAAATTAGTAGGCAAAGAAAATGGCCCAAGATAGCTACAAAGGTAGATATGACTTGTTGATATAAATTATCTTTATCATTCAAACCAAATTTAAAAGAAATAGCCAAGTCCAACAGGCTCAACTAGCATATTTGCAACTCAACAAACATCTATTAAAAGCCTAGTATAACAGCCATCAAGTAAAGAGTAAAATAAACAACACAATGATCTCTAATGCTTAAATTTTTAGTGAGACATGCTAAAGTAATTTCTAGGAGTTCAGGAAAAAGTGAAAATTGTAACAGTTTTGAAATAAAAAATATTTAACACCCTAAGAGACATTAACTATTGCCCAAGGACTTTTAAAATCATGACTGGCAGGGAGATGTCACTGGTTTCTGGTGAGTAAAGGCCAAGGACAAGGCTAAGCACCCTATGTTATACAGGACCTGCCTATATACCCTTAAGGTTATCTAACGTCGATACTAAGAAATCCCAGGCAGCAGTAATCAGGTAGTAATTCAGGTAGAACAAATTGTATTCTGAGTTGACCTTAAAATACAAGGATATATATGTAGAAAGAGAGTTGAAATAATAGAAAAAAAAAGCATAAAGGCAAGAAAGAGCCTGTATTTGAAACTGAGTGGCAAAGGAACAGGTTTGACATTAAGAAATATATCTGAATAGAATTGAAATATGTGTTCAAAAAATTCAGTAGGACCATACATTAGGCCTTGGGTTCCATTCCCAACACCACAAAAACATACAAGCAGAGAGAATATAAAAGTGACTGGTTAGCTGGTAGCTAGATTATATACCGCTGTTACAGCTAGATAAAAGTGCGGGAAAGAGAAACAAGTATTGTTTTATTATAAGCATTTGTCCTAGAGATTGATGCAATAAGTTGTAAAACTGCTTGAGAGTAGCAAATGGTATTCATGGTTGTATTTCTTAAGTCAATGAACACTTTATTCAGTAACTAGTACTGCTAAGCACATTAAATAATTTCCAATCTAATTTAGCATTACTGATGATTTCTAAAGTTCCATCCACAGCTCACATTCAGGACATTCATTTAAACTGGAACAAAAAGGCTCCTAATGCCTCCTCCAGGACACCATAGCACATATTGTTTCATTTAATCACAGAACAGAATAGTGCTTCTCCCTGCAACTCAAAGAATTTACCTTGCCTGTGTCTTCACTATGAACTATGAAGCCTCTTTCTAATCTCAACCCAACTGCCTAAGTTTCAGTGAGATCTTATACAGTTCAAGAGCAAAATTCAAAATTCACCTTTCATGAACAAAATCCATAAAGTAACTCAGGTTATCCTTAACCTTCTTTTCCTACAGTGATGGTTAAATTCAGTTTTATGGGACTTGGACACGGTGCTCAGTCTACTTCCACTCTACACTTTGGTGCCACATTTGTTCCTAAGCACATTCACATCACCCCAAAACTTTCTTTCACGAAATTCAAATTCCATTATTACCTTCAACCCAGAAAAATAAGTAAACAAACCTGTTGAGCTGCTATAATCAGTATCTAATACCAGTGAGTCAGAAAATACAAAAATTAAGCACTTCGGACACCTTCCACACTGCCTAAGGTGCAGAGGCACAGGCTGGGAAAGACATCCTTTCAAAGGCTCACGTCTTCGATTCTGTTTCAGTTGTTGCCAAGCATTTCAGACTCATCTCTCCAAACCTTCCAATCTAGCTTTAACTAGAGCTCTCTTCTCCAGGGACCGTTACAAGAGCGATTCTGAAATCCTCTAAGAAACCTTACCTAAGACACTGCCATTCTCAGACGCTTTACATTTGGCCAGGGAAACACTTTGACGACAGAGCTCATAATCAACCCTGCTCAAGCCAAGATACGCCCCAGCCCTTCGCTGATCTTCCAGAAGCCTAGTCCCAACGGCAGATGGCTTTATCAGCTGCTCCTCCAGAGGTACCCGTCCCCAAATCCCTTAAGCAGTTGCTTCGAAACCCCCAGTCCCGTATCCAGGCCCACCGGAGAGGGTCTGAGTCCCATTTCTTTCAAAGAAGATGCGCTAAGCCCTCACCCTTCTCCCCATTCCACACGGACGCACCTCGGTAAAGGGGACGAGCGTGGCCTGGGAGTCCACACTGAACACAGGGCAGGGGGTGGGCAGCGTGGACTTGCCGTCTCGTGACGAATGGACACGGAGCGGTGGAAACACTTACCAACATCCTGGTCGAAGGGATTGGTGGCAAAGAGAGGCATGTCCGCTGCGTGCCGAGGTGTCCCCAGGGACTGCCTCTGACCACCGCGGCAGTCAGGATGTGACGGAGAGAGAAAGACTCCTCAGGCAAAACGACAGCCACAGAGAGAGACTCAGCAGGGTCCCCGACAGCCCCTCCTCTCATCCACCCCGGCAACCGAAGTGGTGGCGGCGGCAACAGCAAAGAAGCAGTCAGGTCCCAGAACGGGGCATGTCGGGAAGTTAGGCGACCTCAGAGCTGCCTGCTTCGGGCCTGACCTGAACATGACCTGTTCGCGAAGGTGCACGCGCGGAGCCCCTGCTGCCTGCTTCCTCTGTTCATCTGCCACGTGAGTGTACGGCTAGTGGCTTCGTTCCTCTCTATTCCTTTGGTCGGGCGTCTCCGGAGAACGGGGTCCTTCAGGCGCTCCCAGGCTGGCTAAGCGCCTCCGAGTGAATCAGAGACTGAGAAAGAAAAAGGGTTCACCTAGGGTCCGTGAAGTCTTTTATTTTTCCCCTGAGCTTATTCGTTGGGTTTTGTAATATTGTAGTGCCTGCGAAAGGTTATTTGGGCTATCTGGGAAAAAAGCCTATGAGCTCAGTTCACTGTCTGGGGGGACAGAAAGTTGCTGGGACGCAGTCATGTGAGCTGGAGGAATTGGCTGGGGTCCCCGGGAGGGGAGTGTCTGGGCACGCTGAGCTAACCTGGCTTCTACCCCACTGCCTGAAAGCCCGACTTGGCGGCCTGAGGGAAGCTTTCAGTAGGGCGTCCACCAAGTGACTAACCAGGCAGTCACTAAGCAACTGAAGTGACAAGAAAATTAGTCCTTCACAGCCCGAGAGACACCCAAAACAGAAAAAAAAAAAAAAAAAAAAGGAAAGAGGGAGCCAGCAGTTGCCCCGTGATTCCCAGCAACACGTTGGTTTAGTAATTGTATTTGTAGATCTGTATGTGGCAAAAAACTGCCCCTTACGGACCATATTGGCGATACTACGCAATTAGCAAACCCATCTTGCACATACATTGAAATTATGTCCAAGTTCTAACTCTTCCGAATGCATCATAGAAACAAACTATAGTATGCAAATCTTGCTTACAAAAACCTCAATTTAAAATGGCCCGATTTGAGGGGCTGGAGAGATAACCTAGCGGTTAAGAACGCCTACTGCTCTTGCAGAGGACCCGGGTTCGATCCCCAGCATCCACATGGCGGCTGAGAACCTTCTTTAACTCCAGTTCCAGGGGAATCCGACACCCTCTTCTGACCTCCGTGGCATTGCACGACACGGGTGCACAAACCTACATGCAGACAGTACATTCATACACATACAAAAATAAAAAAAAAATTATATATATATATATAAGATATTTATATAGATATATATAATATATATATTTATATGATAGATTCTCGGGCTTTTTTTCCTCCAAGTGCTAGGGCACTTGGGAGGCAGAGGGCAGGCGGATTTCTTCTGAGTTCAAGGCCAGCCTGGTCTACAAGTAGTTTCAGGAACAGCCGGGTGCAACAGGGAAGACCGTCGCGAAAGACAAAAATAAATAAATATAAATAAATAAGTGAAAAAAATAATCTCAAAAGGTCAAGTACATTAAAAGCTTTTGGAAAATGCACCTTTGGATGAGCCGGGCGTGGTGGCCACGCCTTTTAAATCCTAGCAATTGGGAGCAAGAGGCAGGCGAGAGGTCTTTGTGAGTGTCAGGGCCAGCTGTGTCTACAGATGAGTTTACAGGACGCGGGGGCATACAGGGAGACCCTGTCCGAAAAGACAAAAAAAAAAACAAAAAACACAAAAAGAAAACAAAAGAAAATGCACCTTTGGACCCAGAAATTCTGGTTTTTGGAACTTATCCTAAAGACATTTCTTTTTTTGTATATTTTATTGGATTTTTGTGTATTTCATACACTTCTCAATAATCTTTATACTCCCTTCCCCCATCAGCAACACCCCACCCCCTCCACCCCAGACACACACACGGATTTCATGCATTCTGTAACTTACCACGTATGGAGTCAAGTGCCACATCACTCACTGCAAGTTCGTCCAATAGGGTCTCTTCAGCCTATCTAGAATCACTCCCTCAAAGAAAATCAGCTCTTCTTCACCCAGCAGTAATTAGCAATCCAATAGTTCTGCAGCTAAGTTTGGGGCCTGCTGCGTATTTCCAGAGTTCTACCTGGGTTTTCGTCTGATTGAGTTTGCATAGGTCTTGTGTGTGCCGTCACCATTGCTGTAGGTTCATATGAGCAAGGTCCCAGCAGCCTGTTAGATTATTTCCATAAGGTCATGCGCCTCCTCCCCTGGCTCTGAGAATCTTTCCACCACCTCTTCCTCAATGATCCCTGAGCCTTAGGTGCATGAAGTTTAATATAGGAGTCCTCCAAGGACCCACACTTTTCAGGCTCTTATTATCTGTGTTTTGGCCATTTGTTGTTCTTTATGTTCATTGCCCTCTGTTATATGAGGGAGTTTCATTGATGAGAGTTGAGATGTGCATTAGCATTCTCTCTACCCCTTGTTCCACTAGGTTCTGTGAGCCTTATGTGTTGAGATTCCATTGTAGATGTGTCCCTTAGGGTTGGGGATTACACAGACAATCTCTGTGTGCGACCAGTTGTGGAACTCTGTAATAGTCTCTTGCAAAAGAAGCTTCTTTGATGAGTGATGACTGGAATACTTGTCTCTAAATATAAGGATCCTTATTTAGCACATAGTAAAAAATTGCATTTGTCTAGGGATGTAACAGCCTCAGGGTTTTCTCTAAGATCTAGGAGCTCTCCAGCCATGTGTATTTGGCCATGTTTATAGTAACACACACCAGTTCGTGAGTTTCCTCCCACTGAGTGGGCTTTAAGTCCAATTAGGTAGCTGTTGATTACCCCCATGATAAAAGTGCCACTACTGCCCCTATATAGTTTGCTGTGCTGGTCATTGTGGTTATCAGGCCTTAAAGCTGGGGTTAGACCATCAATTTGTATTCTTCCTTAACAGCCTGCATAGCCTCCCAAACTACTGAGATCTAGCCTTCAGGGAGGTGGCTTCTAGGGCCATTCTAGCTCAGTTGCTCCAAATCCTGTGTCTGAAGTCTGTCCTGTCTTCAACAACAGGGTCTTACCTTAAAGTTCTGGGAGGCAATCAAGGGCTGTGGCAATAGCCTGTGTAATTTTGGGAGTCTTTTGGACTACCCTGGCCAACAACGCAAAGGAAGGTTTCTCTATCTGATACCGTTTCTTGTTATATAGCCTTCAGCTGTACACATGGGATTTCCTATGTATCTGCTGGGCTTCTCCCTGCATAATGGATGGGTATAAGTCTGAATATTTCTGGATACAAGATTAAGAGACTGCCAGTTTCTTAAGATGTGGACCAGCATCACTTCAGTCATACTCCATTGGACAGGTAGCTATGGTGTCTACACTCAAGGACAAGATGTAAAATTCACCTTTTGGTGAAATGACTTTCAAAAAATTGGGAGAGGGGACATATTTAAATGTTACCACAGTCTTGTAACTTTAGTTTATTTAAACACTCATTTTATTAATTGAATTTTTATGAATTTCATATAATATATTTTGATCGTATTTTCTCCCAGCATTCTTTTGCTTACAGTAAAGAATAAGTTGAGATTTTATTACTTCCATATAGCCAGTAATGGAATCATGTTATTTTAATAACAGATTTCATATTTTTAATTTAACAAACATTTATGGGACACCTAAGTGTGAAAATTCTATACATATAGATAAATGATTAAAAAATAAATGCTTTATATAACTTCCATGTAAGTTCAAGCCAGACAAAAATCCCAGTATAGATGTTTATTCTTTGTCCAGTTGACCTGTCCAATGGTCTCACTGGGGTATTGAAGTCTCCCACTATTAGTGTGCTGGGAGTGATCTGTGCCTCGAACTCCTGCAGGATTGTGTTTATGAAGTTTGGTGCACCAGAATTTGGCGCATATATATTTATGACTGTGAGATCTTCATGGTTGATTGATCCTTTGATAGGATGTAGTGACCCTCTTCATCCCTTCTGATTAGTTTTACTTTGAAATCTATTGTCGGATATTAAAATAGCAACTCCTGCTTGCTTTTTTGTACCATTTGCTTAGGATATTTTTTTCCATCCTTCAACTTAAGATGGTGCCTATCCTTGAAGGTGAGGTGTGTTTCTTGTACACAACAGAAAAATGGATTTGGTTTCTTAATCCATTCTCCCAGACTGTGTCTGGATTGGAGAGTTCAGACCATTAATATTTAGGGCTAATATTGAGAGATGTATATTGCTTCCCTTCAATTTATTTTCTGTTTGCATTTTTGGTCTATGTTTGTATTTCTGGGGTTATACCTTTATTAATTACTCTCTTTTCCCACTTGAGGGTAGCTGCTCCTGTCCTCTGTTCTCTGAATTGCTTCAAGTATTTTCTGGAGGGTTGGTTTTCTAGACATGTATTCTTTCATCTTGTTTATGTCATGGAAGATTTTCCTTTCTCCTTTGATTATCATTGACATTTTTGCTGGGTAGAGTAACCTGGGTTGGCATCTGTAGTCATTAGTACTGGGAAGACTTTGGTCCAAGCTCTTCTGGCTTTCATCATTTGCATTGAAAAGTCAACTGTAATTCTGATGGGTTTTCCTTTATATGTAATTTGCTGTTTTTCTCTCGTGGCTTTCAGTATTCTATCTTTGTTTTGAGCATCTAGTGTTTTGATTATGATATGGTGTGGGGAGTTTCTTTTCTGATCTTGTCTACTGGGTGTCCAATGTGCTTCTTGTATTTCTATGGGTGTGTCTTTTTCCAATTTGGGGAAATTTTCTTCTATAATTCTGTTGAAGTTCTGGTCCATACCATTCTGGGATTCTTCTCCTTCACTTTGCCTATGATGTGAAGGTTTAACTTTTAAGTTAGGCATATTAATAGATTGACAACAATAACATACTAGATGTAACAATTATAACAATATGCTAAATTTATGTTATGTGAATATGGTCAATTTGGTAATCAGAGTGTCTAAGTGTCTAATAGATGATACGTGGATACACTAAGTGTCAAGTGTCTAATGGATGGTACATGGATACACTGGACAAAGGGATGACTCATGTGCCAGAACAGAGGGAGCAGGGTGGTGCAAGATTTCATGACACTACTCAGAATGACATGCAATTTAAAACTCATTTGTGGGAATTTTCCATTTAATAGTTTTGGCCCATGGTTAACCATGGGTCTTCTACATAAGTGGGAATTACTATAATTCAGCTTAGAGATAATGAAGTAGGACCTAAAGTATTTGACAATGAGGCTAGAGAAGCAGGGCTAATTTTGAGGAATAGTATTCATCATTACTTGGGTCAAAATTATAAACTGTTAACCTTACTAAGGTATTCCTGTTAGTTCACCTAAAAATTATAGATTTTTCCTGGAGAAACTCATTTTACATGCCAGTGTTGTAATTTCTAATGTAGAACAGTTTTCAAAATCAAACCAAGAATTAAAGGATACATTTTATTTTATTTTATTTTTTTATGTGTATGAATGTACTGTCTGCATGCAGGTTTGTGCACCAGTGTCATGCAGTGCTGCAGAGGTCAGAAGAGGGTGTCGGATTCCCCTGGAACTGGAGTCAAAGATGGTTCTCAGCCGCCTTGTGGGTGCTGGGGATCAAACCCGGGTCCCCGGCAAGAGCAGTCAGTGCTCTTAACTGCTAGCCCATCTCTCCATCCCTAAAGGATACATTTTTAAATTAACCATGGGATTTATTAGGCATAGAATAAAGCTGATAGTGTTTAAACTGTTTTTAAACCTATGCTAATATCAAAAGTAAAACTATTAATTTCAATATTTTATAGCAATACTACAGCAAGATAACCTCAAAATGCACATTCATACTGCCTTTTGTATTTAGCATTTCCCCTAAACATAACATTTTATATTTTTAAAGTTCTATTTTATAGCATATTATACCATAAAGATTTCTAATAGCTAAACTCCTTTTAGGTGAAAATAAATGGATAATGTTATCAATACTGATAGATGTTATTCCCAGTGCTCACACATTGATGATTAAGCCTTGAACTGTGTGTTCAATAGCTTTGTGCTGGCAACAGAGCAATTCAGTCTTATTACTGGATCAAGCCCAGGTATTGAAAAGTGATTGGATCATGAAGATGCCAACCTTATCAGTGGGTTGTTTGTAGCTGAATTGGCCATTACAAAATAGGGTCTGGTTGGAAGAGTGGGCCTTCCAAGTTCCTTCTTATCTATCTTCTGTGTCCTGCCACCATAAAATCATCAGCTTTGCTCTTCCCACACCTTCCACTTATTTGGCTCCTGCCGTTCTCCAGCCCAGAAACAATGGATCCAACCAAACATGAAGGTTAAGAACAAACTAACCTTTCTTCCTTATAAGTTGTTTATTCTAGGCACCCAAGGAGGCCAAGAGACTAGAATTGAAGGAGTGGGCATTAGGAAAGTGCTGTTGCAGAGAAGAGATCCAGAAACTAGCCAGATGCTAATCTGGTTATGGATAGGCCAAGGCTCATTCAGGTAACATAGTTTGACCAAGAAACCAAAACCTGAAAATCCCCAGACTTCATACCACCTGGGGATCATTTGAGTTCCCAAAGCTAGAAGAAAAAAATAAGTGAATTGCAGAGTTTGGGTATTGAAGAATAGAATCTTTAATTCCATTTTTAGGAAATAGGGGACAAGATGACTTGTGGAAAAGGAACCATGGGAGAGACAGCAAAAGGGGAGGAGAGGGGAGAGGGGGAGAAGGACTCAGAGCGATCGTTGTGGTGGGTTCGCGCCGTCCACCAGGGGCCGATGCATACAGTACAATACCCGTTCAACAACCCCGCTGGCTGCACCGTTATTATTCTTTTGGGGGCTCCAAGCCTCAGTTGCGAGGGATACTCGTGGCGTGGGATCGTAGACAGTTCGGCGAACAGTTGAAATGAACGCCTTTCCCCCATTATGTCCATTTTGAAACTTGTATCTTTTGTTTTGCTAGAAGTTTGCGCGTCACTGCTAGTATTTCCTTCCCTTCCCTTCCTTTCCTCCNGGACATTTTTGCTGGGTAGTACCTGGGTTGGCATCTGTAGTCATTAGGTACTGGAAGGACTTTGGTCCAAGCTCTTCTGGCTTTCATACATTTGCATTGAAAAGTCAACTGTAATTCTGATGGGTTTTTTTCCTTTATATGTAATTTGCTGTTTTTCATGTCGGCTTTCAGTATTCTATCTTTGTTTTGGCATCTTGGTTTTGCTAATGATTGGGTGGGGGTTTCTTTTCTGACTTGTCTACTGGGTGTCCAATGTGCTTCTTGTATTTTCTATGGGTGTGTCTTTTTTCCAATTTGGGAATTTTCTTCTATAATTCTGTTGAAGATCTGGTCCATACCATTTCGGATTCTTCTCTTCACTTCCTATGATGTGAAGGTTTAACTTTTAAGTTAGGCATATTAATAGAATTGACACAATAACATACTAGATGTAACAATTATAACAATATGCTAAATTTATGTTATGTGAATATGGTCAATTTGGTAATCAGAGTGTCTAAGTGTCTAATAGATGATACGTGGATACACTAAGTGTCAAGTGTCTAATGGATGGTACATGGATACACTGGACAAAGGATGACTCATGTGCCAAAACAGAGGGAGCAGGGGGTGCAAGATTTTCATGACACTACTCAGAAGACATGCAATTTAAAACTCATTTGTTGGGGAATTTTCATTCTAATAGTTTTGGCCCATGGTTAACCATGGGTCTTCTACATAAGTGGGAATTACTATAATTCAGCTTAGAGATAATGAAGTAGGACCTAAAGTATTTGACAATGAGGCTAGAGAAGCAGGGCTAATTTTGAGGAATAGTAATCATCATTACTTGGGTCAAAATTATAAACTTGTTAACCTTACTAAGGTATTCCTGTTAGTTCACCTAAAAATTATAGATTTTCTTGGAGAAACTCCTTTTACCATGCCAGTGTTGTAATTTCTAATGTAGAACAGTTTTCAAAATCAAACCAAGAATTAAGGATACACTTTTTATTTTTATTTTTTTTTTATGTGTATGATGTACTGTCTGCATGCAGTTGTGCACCCGTGTCGTGCAGTGCTTGCAGAGGTCAGAAGAGGGTGTCGGATTCCCCTGGAACTGGAGTCAAAGATGGTTCTCAGCCGCCTTGTGGGTGCTGGGGATCAAACCCGGGTCCCCGGCAAGAGCAGTCAGTGCTCTTAACTGCTAGTCCATCTCTCCATCCCTAAAGGATACATTTTTAAATTAACCATGGGATTTATTAGGCATAGAATAAAGCTGATAGTGTTTAAACTGTTTTTAAACCTATGCTAATATCAAAAGTAAAACTATTAATTTCAATATTTTATAGCAATACTACAGCAAGATAACCTCAAAATGCACATTCATACTGCCTTTTGTATTTAGCATTTCTCCTAAACATAACATTTTATATTTTTAAATTTCTATTTTATAGCATATTATACCATAAAGATTTCTAATAGCTAAACTCCTTTTAGGTGAAAATAAATGGATAATGTTATCAATACTGATAGATATTATTCCCAGTGCTCACACATTGATGATTAAGCCTTGAACTGTGTGTTCAATAGCTTTGTGCTGGCAACAGAGCAATTCAGTCTTATTACTGGATCAAGCCCAGGTATTGAAAAGTGATTGGATCATGAAGATGCCAACCTTATCAGTGGGTTGTTTGTAGCTGAATTGGCCGTTACAAAATAGGGTCTGGTTGGAAGAGTGGGCCTTCCAAGTTCCTTCTTATCTATCTTCTGTGTCCTGGCCACCATAAAATCATCAGCTTTGCTCTTCCACACCTTTCCACTATTATGCTCTGCCTTTCTCCAGCCCAGAAACAATGGATCCAACCAAACATGAAGGTTAAGAACAAACTAACCTTTCTTCCTTATAAGTTGTTTATTCTAGGCACCCAAGGAGGCCAAGAGACTAGAATTGAAGGAGTGGGCATTAGGAAAGTGCTGTGCAGAGAAGAGATCCAGAAACTAGCCAGATGCTAATCTGGTTATGGATAGGCCAAGGCTCATTCAGGTAACATAGTTTGACCAAGAAACCAAAACCTGAAAATCCCCAGACTTCATACCACCTGGGGATCATTTGAGTTCCCAAAGCTAGAAGAAAATAAGTGAATGCATTGGGTATTAGTAGAATCTTAATTCCATTTTAGGAATGGGACAAGATGACTGCCCTAGATTTGTTATAAAATCACCTGAGAGAATCAACTTCAAAAGATGCTGAACAGGTTTATTTGGGCTCTCAGTTCAGAGGTCTCCATCCATAATCCGTCATCCTCATTGTTTGAGGTAGCATGTCATGGCAATGAGGAAATACTTAAAGTCCAAACTCTAGCAAACAAAAGATACAATGTTCAAAATGGAAAGTTCTATAATGTCCAGATTCTAATAAAAAAAAGTTACTGAACACATGGATGGTCAGTAAAATATGGCTAATAACCACAAATAGATGAAGAAAAGAGCAGTCTATATCGATGGAGCCTGAAATGAAGGGATGATTTGACTAAGAATGTTTAAGAGCTGCTATAACTATGATCCATGTGCTCAAAAATTTACAAGAACTGTATGAAACAGAAATAAATGACATCAAAAAGAAAATGGAAATCATAGAAACGGAAAATTCAGTATCTTAGAGGAAATTTAAATTAGAATATAATTAACACTTAGGCCTTCCAGAAGAAAAGGGAGCTTGAAGATACAATAACAGAAAGTACACAGGAAACAGACCCTCAACAATCAGCAATAAAGTAAAAAAAAAAAAAAAAGGCAATACTTCAGCCAGTGTCCAGTCTATAAAGAGGAAAGTCTGCTCATGCTTCAAAAAGGGAAGACTGGTATCACACCAACTCCGGTGTCATCTGTGTGAGCATAAAAACAGACGAAGGAGATATGAATCTCGCGAGACTAGGCTCCCTGGTGGTCAGTGACAGAGTACCCGGTCTCAGCTTCTAAGATCACGATGCATTACAAAGATGTTATGCTTCATGAGTGTTGGACTTTGTACATTGTCTTTTGACTCTCTTCCTGAGCTCAGCACAACCTCAGTCCCAGACAAGGGACAGTTAAACATGCTTAAAAATAATTCAGGCAAACAGAAGCCTCATGAACCTAAGTAAAATCATACAGAGATACAACAACTAAAGGCTCCTTTGTCCTAAAAGTCCCCACAAAGATATTGTAGACATGACACTGAGTGAGATCATAGGTTAGTTACTAATAATAAAAGTGTCCT
>VZQC01007630.1:1224108-1238736 GCA_009823505.1 Rhizomys pruinosus
AAGGTGAAAAGCTATTGAGGAGGATATCCACCTCTAGCCTACACACACACACACACACACACACACACACACACACACACGTTTATTGTGGGATATAAAGATAAACCTAAAAAAAAAAAAGATAATCCATGCTGATAGTAATCAAAAGAAAGCTGGAGTGGATATATTAATATCAAAGTAGGTTTCAAATAAATGAATATAATCATCAATACAAAATGCCGTTTAATAAATGAGAAGGGAATCAATACGCTGAAATCTATACATTTTTAGATATAACAAAGCTTTGGAGTACATGAAACAAAATCTGATGGAACTTTAAGGAAAAAACGATAACTGTGATAACCACCTGCCTGGCACAAGAAGAGTTATACAACAAGCACATCTTAGTGCCCCAAGGTATGAAATGATATGTTGTTTACTTTAAAGATATTTTTCTTAAAATATTGTTTCATGAGGATTTGCCCTCATTTTTATTCACTGGTATCATCTATACATAACTACTACATAGTAAAGTATTAATTTTTCAAAGGAACAGTTTTATGGATATGTTAATGCTATTTATTCCCAGGGATGTGGTTTTCCAAAATGGTCTATTTTGAACCTTGTAAGAACTGTAATCATTGTAAAAAATGAGACCAATCTTATCGTGTTCAGTGTTTTGCTCTGATCTCAGCCAAAGGGGTGAGAAGTGACTATTTTCAAATCCCCCCCCCTTTTTTTTTGGTCTTTTTGGGGCAGGGTCTCCCTGTAGCCCCAGCTGTCCTGGAAGTCACTCTGTAGACCAGGCTGGCCTTGAAATCACAAAGATCTGCCTGCCTCTGTACTTTAAAGGGTTATACTTTAAAGGCTTATTTGGAAGGGAAATTATTAACCACAAAATATAAATCAATTCTACAATATTTGTTTCTCTGGTTAAATATATTACTAATATGTAAAGGTATACTTTAAAAAAATTTTTATGTGTATGAGTGTACTGTCTGCATGTAGGTTGATGCACCTGTGTCACGCAATGGCGTGGAGGTCAGAAGAAGGTGTCGGATTCCCCTGGAACTGGAGTTAAAGATGGTTCTTAGCTGCCATGTAGGTGCTGGGAATCGAACCCGGGGTCCTCTGCAAGAGCAGTCAGTGCTCTTAACCGCTGAGCCATCTCTCCAGCCCCGTAAACGTATACTTTAAAATGCTATTCAAGATGGTTTAAATCAACTTTAATAATATATACATAAAATGCATCCACTTTGTATTGTATAAAAACTGTAACCACACTCAACACAGTGAACTTTTTTTTATTACCTCAAAAGAATTCCTGTTGATATCATTGGCCCCCAACAGCCTTGTCACTGTTTTCCTTTTCTACAGTTTCATGTGAAAGTAACCATATATTTTATAATACTTCGTCTGGTTGCTTTGGCTCAGCTTAAAAGGGTATGAGATTCATTCACATTGAATATCCAGTTGCTTATTCCTTGTAGTGCTGAGTAACGTCCTATTATACAAATATGCTGCCATTTGTCTATTCATTATGCGTTAATGGACAGGAGCTATTTTTAGTGTGGGGTTGCTATGACTAAAGTGATTATGAATGTTTGTGTGGGCATATGTTTTCATATGCCTTGGTTAAATACAAAGAATGAAACTGCTGGCTCATGTAACAAATAAGTGTGTTGACAGTGTGTTGATCATTTTAAAGAAATTGATAAATTGTTTTCCAGAGGGTATTCTCCTTAGCCTTGAGGCCAATTGCTCCACATTTTTGCCAGCACTTTGAAATGTTAGCTACTTTAGTAGTGATATTGTTCTCTTTGTGGGTTCATTTTGAATTTCCTCAATGACTAGCAAGACAATCCATGGACACGCATGCCATTGGCTATTTCTATACTTCCCTTGTGGTGTTTATCTAAGTCTTTTGTTCATTAAAAACTTCAGGTTGCTTTACTGTTTTCAAAATATTTATTACTGAGTGTATACCATGTGTGTGCAGGTACCCAAGAAAAGGGAATTGGATTCCCTGGAGCTGGAGTTACAGGTGGTACTGAGTCATCTGACGGGGCTGCTGAGAACCCAGCTCAGGTTCTCTGAAAGAACAGCACACACTTTTAACTTCTGATGAATGTATTGTAAATATTTTCACTTTTAAAATTGCTTTTGGAATGTATATTTGCATTTCGATGAAGTTCAATCTTTTTAAAATTGTTTTCAACCCTTCCATCCTCTTTTTTTTTTTAGTTTCTTCGTCTTACAAATCTTTGCCTTCCTCCAGGTCATGGATCTTCGGTTTTCTTCTAGAGGTTTTATGGTGTTTGTGTCTACATTTAAGTCTATGGTCAATTTTAAGTAAACTTTGGTCGATGATATAAGGTTCATTTTATGTAGCTATCCAGTTCCATTTATTGAAAAGATTATACTTTCCACATTGAATTACCTTAACCTTTACTTGAAAATCAACAGAACCTTGGGGCTGGAGAGATAGCCTAGTGGTTAAGAGCGCTGACTGCTCTTGCAGAGGACCCGGGTTCGATCCCCAGCACCCACATGGCGGCTTATAACCTTCTGTAACTCCATTTCCTGGTGAACTCCAGTTCCAGGGGAATCCGAGACCCTCTTCTGACCTCCTCGGCATTGCACGACACGGGTGCACAAACCTGCATGCAGACAGTACATTCATACACATACAAAAATAAATAAAAATTAAAAATAATTAAAAAAAAAGAAAATCAACGGAACCCATATGTTTGTTGTAAATCTCTCCTTATGCCTACAATACTATATTGATGATTGCAATTTCATAGTAAGGTTTAAAATCAGGTATGTATATGACTTTCTGCTCCCCCTATCCATTTCCATAGGAATTTTAGAGTTAGTTTGTCAAATGATAAACTCTGCTGGCATTTGGAGAGGACTGACATTCAAACAGCAGAGATCATTCTTATCCTGACTTGCAGCAGCGACTTCCAGTTTTCAGAGTACGGGCATAGCTCGTGCTTTGGTAAACCCAGCCCTATTCCAGTTTCCCGTTAGAAGGTCTTTATGCCCCCCCCCCCAAGTTTCCCAAATGAGGCAGGTAGTGCTTCTGGCCCTGGTACGCTCTCCCAGGTCTCGTTCCGCGCCCGGGAAGATGCCATCCATATCCGGATGGCATGTAGGGTCCTCCGTCCCTGAGGTCTCTAGACTCGGGTGGGCTCCAGCAGTGCCCAGCACCGTCCGCTGGCCTTTGGAGAATGTCTTTGGCTACATTCAGGAAGGGCCCGGGAAAAGCGCTAACGCGGCAGCGTACTTGAGGTAGCAAACTTGCAGGCCAGTAACTGATTTTGCTGGTTATTTTAATTTATTGCATCTCTGGGGGTACATTAAACACAAACACGTGAACAAACAAACGTCTCCACTGAGGAAACTGAGGCATGAAGACGCTGCCCAAGTTCCCATAGCTAAGGAGAGGGGCAGAGTCTGGGGTTGGGGAGCTCCCCGGTGTCTTGCAGGTCCTTCTGTCCCGCGTCCCTTGACAGGCCGCCATCCAGGCAAGGTACCCAGGCCCTGGGAACATGCTCCGACCCCGGTCGGGAGTCTAGCGGCTTTCCGGTGCACACGCATCTGCGGGAGCCGGGTATGGCTCCTCAGGGCTGCCCCGGGGGCTCCGACACCCGGCTGCCCGTAGAGCCTCGTCTAGCCGGGAGGCTCGTGCTCACAGCTCCGCCCTGAAGCAGGAGCGACCAGGGCTGCCCGACCCTCCACCCGGGTCCGGCCGCGCTCCCGAGAGGCGGCGCCGGGGACCCGAGCGCGCTCCCGAGAGGCGGCGCGGGGGGCGGGGCGCGCTCCTCCCCCTCCCTGGCGGCCCGGCAGGCTGCACCGAGCCCCCTGCGCGCTGCACATGGGGCGCTGGACCCAGGCGGCGGCTGCGGGCGGCGGCGCTTCAGAGGCGCGCTCGTCGGGGCCGAGTCCCTCTCCCCTGCCCCTGTCTAACGCGGCCGGCTGCGCGGTCACCATGGCGTCCAGCGAGGAGGACGGCACCAACGGCGGCACCTCCGAGGCGGGCGACGAGAAGGAGGCCAGTGGCCGGCGGAGACGCCTTGGCCTCGTGGCCACCGCCTGGCTCACCCTGTACAACATCGCCATGACTGCAGGGTACGAGTGCGCAGGGCCTGCGTGGCCGGGAGCGTGCTCTCGGGGAGCCCAGGGGTCGCGGGCGGCGGCGGGAATACTGCGGGAGCGCGCTCGGGGCCATGCAGGGGTCGCGGGCCGCTGAGGTGAATGGAGCGGGGACGCGCGGAGCCACGCAGGGGTCGCGGGTGGCTGAGGTGAGTGCAGCGGCAGCGCGCGCGGAGCCACGCAGGGGTCGCGGGTGGCTGAGGTGAGTGCAGCGGCAGCGCGCGCGGAGCCACGCAGGGGCCGCGGGTGGCTGAGACTTGGACGGGAGCACGCGGGGGCTGCCGGGGGTCTCTGAGGTGAGTGCGGCGGGACCGCGCGCGGGCGCAGGGGGTCTCTGCGCACGGGCGGTGCGGCGGGGGAGGGGCGCGGCGGGGTTGAATGGAGCGGGGCGGAGCCGGGCGGCGGGCCGCGGCACTCGGGCATTGCCTAATACGGTACACGGTGTGGCGCGGCTGCCGGGAGGCGCGGGCCGGAGGTTAAGTATAGACCGGGCAGGAATGCGGGGCCGACCCGCGGGGGAGGCGACTGCGGCCGGGCCGCCCGGGTCACCGCCTCCCGCTGCTGTTGAAGAATCGCCGTTCCGGGCAGTGCACACGGCCGCCGCCTCTCTTCTGCTTCCCTGCAGGCGCTGCCTACTTGGGCTTCTTTTTTAAAATCCGTGGCTGGTCGGAGCCCGGCAGTCGCGTCTAGCATCTTTATGGCCTCGGGTTCCTTTCCAGATACCCAGTCCTTTGGTTCTGGATCTAAGTGGACTTAGAAGTTAGGATTATACCATGGCACCTGTCTTCAAAGAGCTGTCAAAGTGACTTCTAAGCCTATGGCTGTTGCACACCTTTCCTGCATCGCCTTTACAAAAGTTACTTTCCTAATATCCCAGCAAAGTATCAAGTTACACAAATATGATGGAAATTTTAATATTTTAAATTTCTCCGTGGCTTATAGAAAAGGTGTGATTGAATCGACCCCTTGGCTAAGATGAAGTCTAGAAAAATGTGGTCGGCCTGTCTAATAAATGATCCAGTATTAAGCATTATGTTTTTATAATACTGAACAACAAATATAGTATCTATTTATTGAGGATTTATTGTATGGCAAGTACTGTGCTGTTTCTTTAAGACGTAGTATCTCATTTTTAGTTCTCTGCAATTCTGTGAGGGGTACATGACTAGTTTAGCAGATTAGAAAGCTGAGGCATGGAGAGAAGTCACTGGTGTTCAGATCACAGCCGGGAAGTGTCAGACATGGATTTCCACCCAGACTGCAGGTCCCAGAGCCTACAGTTTCTTGCTGTGCTGAATTCTATAATCTTTGAAAATAGAGAGAACAAACAGATTGAAAACAATGGAGGAAAATTCAGTCCCCACCTTGCACTGCTGCCTCCAGATGCAGTGGGGGCTGGGAGACCACTCTCCTGGGACAGTCTTACTCAGCTAATAAACAATTTTGGAACACATGCCCTGTGCTGGTTGGTTGGCTGTTCCTTCCCTGTTCAGTCTATTCTCCACTTTGAAGGACATGTTACTATTTCAAAATGAAAAAAGTACTGCCCAGTCCAGTGTAAAACCTTCAGTGAAAAGACAAAGTAAAAGATGACCCCAATGATCCCATTTCCCTCCTATCCTAAGGGATTTAGGGCTGTCATCAGTGAAGGTCGTTTACAGCATGCTCCCCAATTTCCCTTTCCAGTTTCCTTGCATTCGAAATCCCTGACTCACTCTTCCTCAAGCAGTGTGCATTTCACTTTACTCTCCATCTTTGCATAGGTTGGTCCCTCTTCCTAGATGTCATGTCAGCCTTGTTCTCATGAGCAAGTCAGCCTGTTGGAACTCTTCTAAAATGCTTTCTTTGTGTTCTCACACTTCACACCCATTCTTCCTTTTCTTCCAGTGAACCAGTGCTGATCCCCAATTTAAATGTCATTCTGCTAGGACTGAGTAGGCTCCATGTAGTTTTCATGAGGGCAGGGTGACTAGATGGAGTACCCATGCAGTTCTATAGGCCTAGTATATCTTTTTGTCTTTTCAAGACAGGGTATCCCTGTAGCCCCAGCTGTCCTGGAACTCCCTCTGTAGACCAGGCCGGCCTTGAACTCACAAAGATTCGCCTGCCTCTGCCTCCTGAGTGCTAGGATTAAAGGTGTCTGCCACCATGCCCAGTGGGCCTAGTATATCTTATCTTTCATTTTCCCTTACTGTCATTTGAGTGTCTAATTTTTACTCAAATCTCCATCTTCAGGGAGACCTTACCTTCATTAACATCCTAGCACATCTTGCCTGCTTGATTTTTCTCCATCTCACTTACTGTCATTAAACCCTGGCATACCTTTTACCAATTCTTAATTGTAAGCTTCAGGACGGAATAAATACTTATTGAATGAGTATATCATAGAGCATTGTTTTTGAATATCTGCTCTACTATATAAGCTCTTGTTTTCACTCAATATTTTAAGTATTTCTAAGTGTCATAATTGTACTTTTAAGAAATTAGTTTATTTTATGTGTATGAGTGTATTGGCTACATGTGTGTAAGCACACCTATGTAGTGCAGTGCCTGCAGAGGTCAGAAGAGGGTGTCAGATTCCTCTGGGACTGGAGTTACAGATGGTTGTTAGCTGCCATATAGGTGCTGGGAATTAAACCTAGGTCCTCTGCAAGAACAGTCAGTGCTCTTAACTGCTGAGCCATCTCTGTAGCTCTCATAATTGTACTTTTTATTATTATACAAAACTGTGTAGAGATGTATAATCACAGGTTAAATTATACACTTGGAGATAGCATTAATTTATTTTTGTGGAGTTAATGGCTTTAGATAATCAGAGAACAGCACCTTTGATGTAAGGATGTTATATTAGGTTACTCGTAATAGGTTCTTCACGAGGGAATCGAGCATCACATGGATGAGGAAGCAGCATGTGTTAGTACAGAGGTATGAAGTTGGAAGACGTTAGTTCAACAGCAACAATGGCCCTGAAGTACACATAGACAGGTGGCTTGGCCCATCCATTGCAAGGGGCCTCAGGTGCCTTTCTGACGTCCTGCATTTTATTTTATAAACACTACCGGAAAGTGTTGATTCAAAGTTGTCTCACTGTTTTGTAGTTGGGTAAACTTGGACAAGTTATTTGACCTTTCTGAACCTTAGTTTTCTCATCTGTAAAATTGGAACAGTGCAACTTCTTTGTAGATTATCACAATGAATAAAGAGGATGCGAAGTTCTTCACAGCAATGCTTGAGGTAGAGTTGGTTACAAATGCTAATGAATTACTATTCCTCATGTTAATTTAAAATTACACTTCTTGCAAAATGTTTCGGATGTTTTCACAGTATACCTAATGTGCCTAGATAGAACAATAACTCGAAGTTCATTTCTCAAAAATGGTAATAGCAGTATCTTCTACTTTTGATTGCTGAGGATCATAGAGTAAATGGATCTACCACAATTGGTTTATCTGTTTATTGATAGATATTTCCAGTTTGGAGCTGTTATAAATGAACATGTGAACATTCATGTACAAGTCTGTGTGTGGATCTATACTTTCATTTTCTTGAGTAATTATCTACAAGTGGAGTGGCTGGGTCATATAGTAGTGATATCTTTAATTTCTTAAGAAGCCGCCAAACTATTTTCACAAGGGGTTAAACAGTTTAACCTTCCCACTGGCTGTGAATAAGACTTCTAGTTGCTGCCTTTCCTTGCTAACGTGTGGTATGGGAAGTTGTGGTGAGTTTAGTCATCCAATGGTGTCTAAAGTATGGTGTTGTCTCATTGTAACTTTTATTCCCCTAGTGACTAATGGTACTGAGTATGTTTTCATGAGCTTACTTACTGGCATACTTGCATGTCTTCTTGGATATAGTATCTGTTCAGATCTTTTACCTACTTATTCTTCAATGAATTGTTTGATTTCTTAATATTAACAGCTTTGAGACTTCTTTAGATACAAGTCCTTTGCCAGCTATGTGATTTGTAAATGTCTTTTCCTGGTTGTGGCTTGCCTTTCATCTCTTACCAGTGTTTCTCAAAGAGCAGGTGGTCCTAATTTTAAGTCCAGTTTACACTTTTTGCTTTGAGCCTTTCAGTTTAACTCTTTACTGGCATGGAGACCTCCTTGTAATCAGAGGTAGCATTCCTGTGCTGGCTGTATAAGAGAAATGAATTTAGTGTAGGAAATGCAATTAAGAGGTGTTAATGAACAAAAGGGAGCCTGTAGAAGAATGGAGACCATCTCTCATTCAGTCCTCCTAACTATTGCCTTAAAGAAGATTCAAATTAGGATGTCAGTGAGCATCAATAAATGCTAACATCACAAGGCAAAAGAAACAGCTAGAAATGATTTGCTTCCTGTAGAAATACACCAGACTTCTTGTGAAGTAGCCTTGCCAGAAAAATAAAGCACGAGTCTGATCAAGCTACTTGTACTAGCTGCCAATTTACAGGAATGTAGGAGACTGAGCATAGTAAATGGTATCCAATTAGCAAGATCCAGACTGAGGGAAACACTGTAGGACCAACCACCATGTGTTCAGACAGCTTGAAAGAGGGATGAAGGGAAGAGGAGGAAGACCTATAGATTAAGAAAGAGTAATGAGCTGGGTGTGGTGGCGCATGCCATTAGTCCTAGCACTCAGGAGGCAGAGGCAGGCGGATCTTTGTGAGTTCAAGGCCAGCCTGGTCTACAGAGTGAGTTCCAGGTCAGCTGGGGCTACAGGGAGACTCTGTCTCGAAAAGACCAAAAAAAAAAAAAAAACAAGCAACAACAAAGAAATGATATGAGAGGCCACTTTTAGGCAGTGGTTTTCAGGGTTTAGCGTGTGCCCAGAGGGCACACCTACTCATACAGTTCCCAGCCAGATTTTCAGAGTTAGTTAAGTTTCAAGTTAGGACCTATAATTGAAACTTCTTTTTTTTTTTTTTTTCCGTCTTCTCGAGACAGGGTCTCCCTGTAGCCCCAGCTGTCCTGGAACTCAATCTGTAGACCAGGCTGGCCNACATTATCTTATCTTTCATTTCCTTCCCCTTACGTTCATTTGACCATCAGTCTGAGTGTCTAAATTTTTTACTCAAATCGTCCATCTTCAGGGAGACCACCTTCACTTAACATCCATAAGCACATCTTGCGCTGTGCGAGCTTATTCGCCATCTCACTTACTGTTCAATAAACCCTGGCATACCGTTTACCCAATCTTAAATTGGTACGCATTCAGGACGAGAATAATATACTTATTGAAAGGAGTTATATCAATAGAGCATTGGTTTTTGAAATCTGCCTCTACTAATAATAAGTTCTGTTTTCACTCAAATTTAAGTAGTTCTAACAACCACTGTGTCATAATTGTTACTTTTTAAACGAAATAGTTATATAGTGTGTGAGTGTATTGGCTACATGTGTGTAAGCACACCTATGTAGTGCAGTTGGCCTGCAGAGGTCAGAAGAGGGTGTCAGATTTCTCTGGGACTGAGTTACATATGGTTGTTAGCTGCCATATAGGGCCTGGGAATCAAAGAACCTAGGGCCTCTTGAAGAACAGTCAGTGCTCTTTAAACTGCTGAGCCATCCTGTAGCTCTCATAATTGTACTTTTTATTATTATACAAAACTGTGTAGAGATGTATAATCACAGGTTAAATTATACACTTGGAGATAGCATTAATTTATTTTTGTGGAGTTAATGGCTTTAGATAATCAGAGAACAGCACCTTTGATGTAAGGATGTTATATTAGGTTACTCGTAATAGGTTCTTCACGAGGGAATCGAGCATCACATGGATGAGGAAGCAGCATGTTGTTAGTACAGAGGTTGAAGTTGGAAGACGGAGTTCAACAGCATACAATTTGGCCTGAAGTACCACATAAGGGACAAGCGATGCTTGGCCCATCCATTTGCAAGAGGCTCAGGGCCTTTCTGAGTCCTGCATTTTAATAAAACACTTACCGGAAAGTGTTGATTCAAAGTTGTCTCACTGTTCTGTAGTTGGGTAAACTTGGACAAGTTATTTGACCTTTCTGAAACCCTTAGTTTCTCATCTGTAAAATTGAGACATGCAACTCGTTTGATAGATACACAATGAATAAAAGAGGATGCGAAGTTTCTTCACAGCAATGCTTGAGGTAGAGTTGGTTACAAATGCTAATGAATTACTATTCCTCATGTTAATTTAAAATTACACTTCTTGCAAAATGTTTCGGATGTTTTCACAGTATACCTAATGTGCCTAGATAGAACAATAACTCGAAGTTCATTTCTCAAAAATGGTAATAGCAGTATCTTCTACTTTTGATTGCTGAGGATCATAGAGTAAATGGATCTACCACAATTGGTTTATCTGTTTATTGATAGATATTTCCAGTTTGGAGCTGTTATATTGAATGATAAATGTGAACATTCATTGTACAAGTCTGGTTGTGTGGATCTATACCTTCATTTTCTGGAAGTAATTATCACAAGTTGGATGGGGGTCATTATATAGTTGATTCTTTTAATTTCTTAAGAAGCGCCAAACTATTTCACAAGGGGTGAAAAGTTTAACCTTCCACTTGGCTGTGAAAGAACTTCTAGTGCTGCTTCCTTTGACTAACGATGTGGTATGGGCATGTGTGGTGATTTTAGACATCCAATGGTGTCTAAAGTATGGTGTTGTCTCATTGTAACTTTTATTCCCCTAGTGACTAATGGTACTGAGTATGTTTTCATGAGCTTACTTGCTGGCATACTTGCATGTCTTCTTGGATATAGTATCTGTTCAGATCTTTTACCTACTTATTCTTCAATGAATTGTTTGATTTCTTAATATTAACAGCTTTGAGACTTCTTTAGATACAAGTCCTTTGCCAGCTATGTGATTTTAATGTCTTTTCCTGGTTGTGCTTGCCTTTCATTCTCTTACCAAGTGTTCTCCAAAGAGCAGAAGCTGGTCCTCTAATTTTAAGTCCCAGTTTACACTTTTTGCGTTGAGCCTTATAACAGTAACTCTTTACTGGGCATGGAGACCCCTTGAATGCAGAGGTAGCATTCCTGTGCTGGCTGTATAAGAGAAATGAATTTAGTGTAGGAAATGCAATTAAGAGGTGTTGATGAACAAAAGGGAGCCTGTAGAAGAATGGAGACCATCTCTCATTCAGTCCTCCTAACTGTTGCCTTAAAGAGGATTCAAATTAGGATGTCAGTGAGCATCAATAAATGCTAACATCACAAGGCAAAAGAAACAGCTAGAAATGATTTGCTTCCTGTAGAAATACACCAGACTTCTTGTGAAGTAGCCTTGCCAGAAAAATAAAGCACGAGTCTGATCAAGCTACTTGTACTAGCTGCCAATTTACAGGAATGTAGGAGACTGAGCATAGTAAATGGTATCCAATTAGCAAGATCCAGACTGAGGGAAACACTGTAGGACCAACCACCATGTGTTCAGACAGCTTGAGGTAAAGACGGGGATGGCGATAGGCTGGAGCGGGAGGAAGACCTATAGAGATGAACAAGTAAGAGGAGGCGCGGAGGAATCCATTCCAAATAAGAGTTACGAAGCCTTAAGGGTTAGTTAAACGACCGGTAAATCAGGTGTACGAGGATTGAAAAATGAATTATCGGACATGATGGGCTCCATTAGTCCCGCAGCACTCGAGGAGGCGGGCAGGCGCGTCTTTTGGTGAGTTCAAGGCCCAGCCTGGTCTTACAGAGTGATTCCAGGGTCAGCTGGGGCTACAGGAGACTCTGTCTCGAAAGGAAAGACCCAAAAGAAAAAAAAAAAAAAAAAAAAAAGGGGAAAAAGAAAAAAACAAAAGAAAGAGTAATGAAAAAAACATAACAAATAATGTACAGTCTCTGAAGTACTCTTTTCGAAATCATTTTAAAAATCATGAGGTAAACGAGGAAAGTTATACCTTGGTTCTTGGCTCAGTGTTTTCTTTTCAGAAAATTAAAATTGCCTCATTTAGTGTGTATGCGTGTGTGTGTGTGTGTGTGTGTGTGTGTGTTTGTGTGTGTGTGTCACAACCCTCTGGAGGTCAGGACAGCCTGTGGGAGTCAGATCTTTCCTTCCACCAGATTGGTTCTTGAAATTGGACTCATGTCCTCAGGCGTGATGGAAAGCACCTTGCCCGCTGAGCCGTCTTATACGCCCCAGTGTTTTATGATTTCAAGAACCTATTGATTTTTTTTTTTTACACAGGATAGTAGTATTACAGTTTTGCTTATTAAGATAAATGATCTTAAAGATACACAAAGAAACACTTGTGAATCCTATTAGAGAATATCATGGAAATAATTGGGGTATTGGAAGGAATAGAGGTTTGGATGCAACATGATTGACTATAAAATGATAATTGTTGAGGCTGGGTACATGGTGGGACCATTATACCATTCTCTGTAACTTGGTATGTTTGAGAGTGCTTACCATAAAAATCTAGAGGCAGGGATTTTTAAAATATATAAATGTAGGTAACCAAGTGTTTCAAGTAACAAGCATTGTGTCTAAGAAATTTGGAAGAAAAAGAAGTACTAGAAAAGTACTAGAAAATAGTTGGGAGACAGAGACAGGTTTTCCAAGGTCACTGTAACCATAGTAGCATAACAAGGCCCTTTCATCTGGAGGATTATGGCATAGGTTTCTTGTTATAGCACTCTTATCTTTACTTGCTAATTTAGTTCCCTGAGGTAAAAGAAATCATGTCCCCAGCAGCTAACTTTGTACCTTGCTTAGCAATAAATGTTGCCCCTGAAAGATAAGTAAGTGAAGCAAGCAAAAAATCCTCTACATATGAAATACCTCCCCCCCCCCGAAATATGGTAGACTGCCTAGAACTCGCTATGTAAACAAACTGGCTTTGAACCCGCAGAGATCTTGCCGTTGCCTCCTGAGTGCTACAATTATAGGTGTGTGCCACCCCTCCCAATTTGAGAATCTACCTTGTCAAAGACAGACTGTATCTATTTGAGTTCATGTAATTAGTACCCCTAGAACATTTAAAAACAAAGTGGAACATCCCAGAAACCAACTCCTAATAGAGGAAATTCCAGTTGCTTAATGGCTTTTTAAATATTTAAATATTTATTTATTTATTTATTTATGTATTTATGTATTTATTTATTGAGACAGGGTCTCCCTGTAGCCCCAGCTGGTCTGGAACTCAGTCTGTAGACCAGGCTGGTCTTGAACTCACAGAGATCCACCTGTCTCTGCCTCTGCCTCCTGAGTGCTAGGATTAAAGGTGTGTGCCACCATGCCCAGCTTTATTTTTACTTTTTTAGAAATTACTAAAATGGGGCTGGAGAAATAGCCTAGCGGTTAAGAGCGCCGACCGCTCTTACAGAGGACCTGGGTTCGATCCCCAGCACCCTCCGCGGCATTGCACGACACGGGTGCACAAACTTACATGCAGACAGTACATTCATACACATAAAGAAATAAATAAAATTAAAAAAAAATAAAAAAAAGAAATTACTAAAATGATGTTCGAAGTTAACCTACAGAGAAGTTTTTGGCCTTCTTTGTGATCACATGATTAAGAAATGAGCTGTGATTAGTCTATGTTGGGTCTTGTCCTTACTGAAAAGCAAATGCGGTCAGAGAAAATGCTATGGTGATCCTTGGAAGTCCAGAGTGTGTTAGTTTTGAACTGTGTGGTGTCTGGCATATGACGCTGTTACTTGGTACAATGCTGCCACCTATGGAGCAATGGTGAAACTTGAAATATTAAAAAAAGGTCAAAGGACTTTTTTTTTTTGTCTTTTTGAGATAGGGTCTCCCTGTAGCCCCAGCTGTTCTGGAACTCCCTATGTAGACCAGGCTGGCCTTGAACTCACAGAGAGCCACCTGCCTCTGCCTCCTGAGTGCTGGGATTAAAGGTGTGCATCACCATGCCTGGCAAGGACTTTTAAATTAATCCTTTGATGAAGGATTAATTTAAAATACTCAAATTCTGAGCTGGAGAGATGGCCTAGTGGTGGGGAGCACTGACTGCTCTTGCAGAGGACCAGGTTCGATCCCCAGCACCCACATGGTGGCTGAGAACTGTCTTTAACTCCAGTTCCAGGGGAATCTGATGCCCTCTTTTGACCTCCGTGGCATTACATGACACAGGTGCACCAACCTACATGCAGACAGTACACTCATACACATAAAAAATAATTAAAATTTAAAAAAAACACAAATTCTTTGTTAAGCTAGTAATTGTCTCTCAAATTAACTTTTACAGATGTAACTGGGTCTGTCTATAAAAAGACAGGCATGTGGAAACTGAATGAAAACATCTTCATTAAATGTTTTGTCTTCTTATTGTAAGTATAGGGGCTTAGAATTGAAGTCAGTACAATTACATTTTAAGCTGGGAAGGTACCTAAAACACAGGTAAGTCAGCACTTTTAAGATGAGCTCGAAGATGGAATCATGAACTGAATGAGCTGAAGCTGTGGTGTGGAAGGACCGAGGTTTGGGATCTCAGAAGTTCTGTTCCAGCTTTGTCCATTATGGTTTTTTTTTTTTTTTTTTTTT
>VZQC01007630.1:1249496-1318694 GCA_009823505.1 Rhizomys pruinosus
GTGTGTGTGTGTGTGTGTGTGTGTGCATGTGCAGTGCCCAAGGAGGGCAGAAGAGGGAGTCTGATCCCCTGGAACTGGAGTTACAAACAGTTGTTAGCCACCATGTTGGTGGTGGGAATAAAACTCGGGTCCTCTGAAAGAGAAGCCAGTGCTCTTAACTGCTGAGCCATCTCTCCAGTCCCAAGATTTATTTTATTTTATTTTATTTTATTTTATTTTATTTTATTTTATTTTATTTTATTTTATTTATTTATTTTTTTGGTCTTTTCGAGACAGGGTCTCCCTGTAGCCCCAGCTGTACTGGAACTCACTCCGTAGACCAGGCTGGCCTTGAACTCACAAAGATCCGCCTGCCTCTGCCTCCTAAGTGCTAGGATTAAAGGCATGCGCCACCACGCCCGGCTTATTTTATTTTTAATTATGCTTATGAGTATAGGTTTATGCATGTGTATGCTCAGATCCTCTGGAGCTAGAATTTCAGATAGTCATGAGCCAACTGACATGTGTGTTGGGAACCAAACTCTTGCCCTTGCCAGAGCAACAGGATCTCTTGACCATCTGAGCCATCTCTCCAGCCCCTCTTGGGACTTTTCAGTCAGCACAGGGGCATTTTAGTCTAGTGCTTCAGCTCTAGAACCCTGATGCTGCATGAGTTTTCATAGTGTAACTGACAGTTTTCTGTTGCCAGTATTTGATCTTTCCCAGTCCTCTGATATTATAAATAATGCCAGGAGATACTATAAACAATGCCATATCTCTACCTAGTTTTTAAAACCTCTGATATTTGCGTTAATACATGGTTAAATTCCTGGCTACTTTCAGATTTTCTCTAAATCCCTATATAGTAAAAGCCTAACATTTTCTTACATGATGACTTTTTTTATTACTCATGTGTTATACACGTTCAAGTATAATAAATTAGAATACATAAATAAATCAAAAAGAAGGAAATAAAATTTTAAAAATTATTTATAATCCGCTGTGTGTGGTGGTGCACGCCTTTAATGCTAGCATTAGGGAGGCAGAGGCAGGTGGATCTTTATGAGTTCAAGGCCAGCCTGGTCTACAGAGTGAGTTCCAGGACAGCTGGGGCTATAGGGAAACCCTGTCTCGAAAAGACCAAAAAAAAAAAAAATTATTTATAATCCCTTTACACTAGGATTACTCTGTTGATTGTATTTTATAGTCTTGGATTTTTAAAAATATTAATATTAGTTCCTTTTTAGATATTTGTGGCTTACCATTTTGCATCATCATTGGTCCCAGCAGAGGCAGGCAGATCTTTGTGAGATCGAGGTCAGCCAGGTCTGTGTAGCAAGTGCCAGGCTAGCTGGGGCTACAAGGAGACCCTGTCTCAAAAAGACCAAAGAAGCCTTTAAAATTATAACTTGGTTCTTAAGTTAGTACAGTAGGTAGCACATCAGTCTTGTAAAATTACAACTGGGTTCTTTATTATTGTCTGGATGAGAAGGTTGTACTGTTACTTATTTGTGTTTGCTTGGTTTATTCTTGTTGTATGTGAAAATATATGCATGTTTAGGGATTAGGCATTTTCAAAGTGTGGCAGTTTTGCATGTAGTTGGACCTAATTGTGAATGTGTGACAGTAGCAATTTCATTTCATATGATAGTTTTCTGGACGTCTGGTGCCTTTAAAAATACTAACTCAGGACAGTCTCTGTTCTTGTGCTATATTTACAAAGTTTGCTTGAAGAAGGTATTAGTGCTCTTTGCACATTTCCCAGGCCAGGCCTGTTAGTTTTTAATGCATTGACTCTCAATTGGAATCTGCTTGTGTGTCTTGAATTTCTAGAAAAGAATAAAACTGGCATTGTATGTTTCAACTTACTGTTTTAGAATCATTTGTCATTGCGTTACTAGTAATGTCTTAGCAGACAGGTGGCATAGTGGTTCTACCTGTAACCCAGCACTTGGGAGGAGAACAGGAAGACCAAGAGCTCAGGGCCAGTGTCCACTGTGTCATGTGTTCAAGGGCAAGTCTGGGCCTCTTGAGTCCCTTTCTCAAAAAAAAGTGTATGTGTTAATGTAACATATATCATTTAATCATAATCAACAATAATCACTTTTCATGTCCAAATCTTTAAAATCCCACTGTCTAAATATGTTTGCTAACCTCATTAAACAAGCTAAAATAATATTTATATTTAACTTTAAATATGGACACTATTCTCAAAAGTTCATTTTAGAAATGGCTTCTTGTTTATAATATGGAGATTTGACTACTTCAATGCTATTTATGTGTTGAAAGTGTTCCTGGAAAAGTCCACAAACTTTTCTAGTAAGTTAATTAAAATTTTTTTATATAAAGGCAATTTTATATTGAGTTATGTTTTCATACTGATTTCCAATTCAATTTCAAAACTGCATTTTCTCTAAAACCTTTTAGGTAATAATTGGGAATCATCCAGGAAGAATGGCTTTCCTTGAATATTTTGTGATGTGTAGATAGTTAAATTTTCACACTGTCCTCAGACCAAACCTAGTGCAAGTGAGGTCAAGTCAGTTATAGAATTTATTCCCATTTCATTTGCAATTTCCACTGACTTGATGGGTTTAAAGTAGTTTATTTTAAGAATGGTAATATATAAAACATTTTTATTATATTTTATTTACTGATTGATTGATTCATTGGGGGGGTGGCTTGCACATGCATGTACTCCTGTGAAGGTCAGAGGACAGCTTGCAGGAGTTGGTTCACTCCTACCATGTGGGTCCTGGGGAGTGAACTCAAGGTGTTAGGCTTGTCTACAGGGACCTTGGTCCATTGAGCTGGCTCACTGGCCCAAGAGTGGAATTTTAATACTACCAAAAAAATCATTCAAGAGCCCCATCAGGGTGAAAAAATATATATCAGGTATGTTGTTTGAGAAGGAATTATAAAATATTCAGTTATGTGATTTTCATAGTGGAAGTCTGGAGAATAAGTACTAACTAATGAATACTCTCAAATACTCCAGTAAGCATAACCCTACACGAGAAGAGGGCACAAAATGCAGGAGCATAACCCTACATGAGAGGAGGAAGAAGCAAGGAAGGCGGTAACCCTACAACTGAGCTTAGTAAGGAAAGGCGGGCAGGAGCCATAACCCCTCTACATGGAGAGGAGCGAAAAGGCAGGGGCACGGGTATTAACCACTACATGAGAGTAGGGATAGAACGTCAGGAGCAGTAACCCGTACACGGAGAGGAGGAAGAGGCGCGTAGATACCCTCATACGTACGTAGTTAGGCACAAGAAGCACGCGTCAGTGCATGGCACTGAGGCGACCCTACAACTCTTGCGAGTCTGTATTGACAGGCGCAGGAGCAATTAGATCCTAACACGAAGTACTGGAGATGGAATCGGATAGGCGAGCGGTGCATTAACACTCGGACAATTGAGTGAGATGGAGATGCAAGGAGACATAACCTACGCATGAGAAGTAGGGAAGATAGCAGGAGCAAGATAAACCCTACACGAGTAGTGCCGCGAAAGAGGCGCCAGGCATAATCCCATACCACGAAGGATGTAGGAAGGAAAAGCAGGTTAGAAACATAGCATAGACCCTACAGGATGAGAGGGAGGAAGAGGCGACGGAGCAACTAACCCTAACATGTAGAGTAGGGAAGAAGCAGGAGCGCATAATCGCTACACGAGAAGTAGAACGAACAGGAGCATAAATCATACACGAGAGTAGGAAGCATAGCAGGAGTAAGGTAACCACTTGTATGATGGAAAATGCAAGCGAAGCATAACCTACACTAGAGAGTAGAAAACGAAGGCAGGGCATACGACCCTATATCGAGTGAGGAGGAAGAAGCAAAGATAACAACCTTACACAGGAGGAGGTAGAGAAAGGCAGGATCAATAACCTGCTACACCATAGAGTAGGATAGTAGAGGCACGTGAAGCAATAACGCCTACACGAGCAGTTAGGACCAGGAGGAGCATAACCCTACATGAGAGGAGGAAGAAGCAGGAGCACAACCCTACACGAGAGAAGGAAGAAGCAGGACCTAACACTATACACAGAGCAGTATGAAGAAGCACGGATCATAACCCATTACAACGAGGAGTACGCGCGCGCGCAGGAGGCATTAACCTACACCGACGCAGTAGGAAGAAGCAATGAGCTAACCCTACACGAGAGGAGTGCGAAAGAAGGCTAGGAGGCATAACCACTTACAACGAGGTGAGAAGCGCGGAGGAGCATAACACCCTAAACAGATAGAGAGTAGGAGGAAGCAGGAGCATAACCCTACACGAGAGAAGGAAGAAGCAGGAGCATAACCCTACACGATAGAGGATGAGAGAGCAGGAGCATACCTCGTAACCCTTTCGGTGTGAGATATCAGAGAAGAAGGCCATGCACATTAAACATCTCATAGGAGAGGAGGGAAGGCAGAGAGCAGTAGAACCCTCCTCGCAGAGTCAGGATAAGACGCATGAGCATGGCCCTTACGACGCGAGTAAGGAAGAAGCAGGAGTATAACCCTACACGAGAGGAGGAAGAAGCAGGAGATAACCCTACACGAGAGGAGGAAGAGGCAGAGCATACTCTACTCCTGAAGGAAGGGAAGGAAGCAGGAAGCAGGTGAACCACTATCTATGAGAGTTAGTGGAACAGATAGCCAGGAGCATAACCCTACATGGGAGTAGGAAGAAGCAGGAGCATAATCCTACACGAGAGTAGGAAGAGTCAGGAGCATAACCCTACATGGGAGTAGGAAGAAGCAGGAGCATAATCCTACACGAGAGGAGGAAGAGGCAGGATCTCAACCCTACATGAGAGTAGGAAGAAGCAGGAGCATAACCCTACCCGAGAGTAGGAAGAGGCAGGAGAATAACCCTATCACGAGAGAGAAAAGACAGGGCATGACCCTAACGTGAGAAGTTGGAATGAGAGGCAGTGAGCATTACTCACCTACACGAGAGGAAGGGAAGGAAGCAGTGAGCCAGTAATTTTTTACACTGACGCAGAGGAAGAAGCAGGAGCAATTTTAAGGCCTAACGGAGAGTAGGCGAATAGAGAAGCAGACATAACTCCTACATGAGATGGAGGAAGAAGCCAGGAGCATAACCCCTTACACGAGTGAGAGGAAGAGGCAGGTTTAGCATAACCCTACACAGAACGAGGCAGGAAGTAAGCAGCGAGTCATGAATTACCCTACACGAGAAGGAGGTACACCGAAGCAGGGAAGTGCATACCTAACACGAGACGGACTGGAAAGAGGCGGAGGGATGTCATTAATCCCGGCTAACATGTGACGAGAGGAAGAGGCAGGAGCATAACCCTACATGAGAGAAGGAAGAAGCAGGAGCATAACCCTTGCACCACGAAGAGCACATGTGAGGAGAGAGGCAGGATGCAGATAAACCCGTGAACAAGAAAGAAGAAGGCAGGAAGACATAAACCCTACACGAAAGTATGAAGAGGGAGGAGCATAACCCTACATGAGAGTAGGAAGAGGCAGGAGCAAAACCCTACACGAGAGGAGGAAGAAACAGGAGCATAACCAGCCTACACGAGAAGTAGGAAGAAACAGGAAGGCATAGAAAAAGAAGCAACCTACACAGAGAGGAGGAAGAAGCGAGGAGCATAACGGTCCTACCCGAGGAGGAGGAAGAAGCAGGAGCATAACCCTACACGAGAGTAGGAAGAAGCAGGAGCATAACCCTACACGAGAGTAGGAAGAAGCAGGAGCATAACCCTACACGAGAGTAGGAAGAGGCAGGAGCATAACCCTACACGAGAGTAGGAAGAGGCAGGAGCATAACCCTACACGAGAGGAGGAAGAAGCAGGAGCATAACCCTACACGAGAGGAGGAAGAAGCAGGAGGCATAAGCCCTACACGAGGAGGAGGAAGAGGCAGGAGCATAACCCTACATGAGAGTAGGAAGAAGCAGGAGCAACAACCCTACACGAGAGGAGGAAGAGGCAGGAGCAAAACCCTACACGAGAGGAGGAAGAAACAGGACATAACGCCTACACCGAGAGGAGGAAGAAAGCAAGGAGCAATTAACCCACAAAGCAGTAGAAGAAGCAGAGCATAACCCACACGAGAGTAGAAAAAAAGAGCCAAGGAAAGGGCAAATTAACCCTACACAGAGTAGAAGAAGCAGAGCATAACCCTACCGTAGGATAGGAAGAGGCAGGAGATAACCCTACACTGAGATAGGAAGAGCAGGAAGCATAACTACACGAGAGTAGAAGAGGCAGGAGCATAACCCTACACAAGAGTAGGAAGAAGCAGGAGATAACCCTACACGAGAGGAGTAGAGACAGATAGGCAGGAGCACCAACTACCTCAACACACAAGAGTTTAGGGAAGTAGAGGCAGAAGCCATTAAACCACCCCTAACACTAAGAAGGTAGAAGAAGGACACGCAGGAGGCAACAACCAACCACTCAGACAGAGTGAGAGAAAGAAGCAGAGACGACATGTAACCCTACTAACGAAGCGCGCAGGAGAGTGAGGACAAAGAGGCGGAGTCAAACCCTAACACACCTGACAATGAGGTTAGTAGAGAAGAGAGAGACAAGAGACGCAAGAGACGCCATAACCATGACGTGACAGGCGAGAAGAAGGAGGAGAAGGCAGCAGGCGCATAAACCCTCCACACCGAGAGTGGAAAAGAAGAAGGAGGCCATAAGGCGCGGTTAGCAACTAACGCAGCTACGATAAAGCGGCAGAGGAAGCCAGCTACGAGAGAGATAGGAGAAGCAAGGCAGCAAACCCGTAGCCATGAGTGAAGGCCCGACAAGAACAAGCGGAAGCATAAGCACGAGCTAGACAGAAGAGGCAACAGAGCACCTAAACACATACACGACGAGGAGGAAAGAGAGCAGGAGACCAATAAAGCCCGACAGCCGATAAGGCAGCCGACAAGAAAAGAGCAGGTGAGCAAATAAGCCATACCCGAGCAGTAAGGACGAAACAGGACATAACCCTAACAGCGAGATGAGAAGAACAGGCGCATAACCCTACACAGAGAGTAGGAGAAGCGAGGAGACAGAACACTACACGATGAGGAAGAAGGAGGAGCATAACCCTACACGAGAGTAGGAAGAAGCAGGAGCATAACCCTACACGAGAGTAGGAAGAAGCAGGAGCATAACCCTACACGAGAGTAGGAAGAGGCAGGAGCATAACCCTACACGAGAGTAGGAAGAAGCAGGAGCATAACCCTACATGAGAGGAGGAAGAAGCAGGAGCATAACCCTACACGAGAGGAGGAAAGAACAGAGCATAACCCTAGAGAGAGAGGAGGAAGAGGCAGGAGCATAACCCTACATGAGAGAGGAAGAAGCAGCGGGCAGCAAACACCTGACATGAGGAGTAGGAAGAGACAGGAGCATAACCCTACATAGAGTAGGAAGAGGCAGGAGCATAACCTACGATGAGAGGAGGAAGAAGCAGGAGATATAACCCTACATGAGAGTAGGAAGAGGCAGGAGCATAACTCTACATGAGAGGAGGAAGAAGCAGGGACATAACCCTACACGAGAGGAGGAAGAAGCCGGAGCATAACCCTACACGAGAATAGGAAGAAGCAGGAGCATAACCTACATGAGAGAGGAAGGAGCAGGAGCATAACCCTACACAAGAGTAGGAAGAAGCAGGAGCATAACCCTACACGAGAGGAGGAAGAAGCAGGAGCATAACCCTACACGAGAGTAGGAAGAAGCAGGAGCATAACCCTACACGAGGAGGAAGAAGAGGCAGAGACATAGGAGCAACTAACCTCCTACACGAGAGTAGGAAGAAGCAGGAGCATTAAAATCCTACACGAGAGGAGGTAAGAAGAGGAGAAACCCTCACAAGAGTAGGAAGAGCAGGAGCATAACCCTACACGAGAGAGAGGAAGAAGCAGGAGCTAACCCTACACGAGAGGGAGAAGAAGCAGGTCATAACCCTCACATGAGAGTCAGGAAGAAGCAGGAGCATAACCCTACATGAGAGTAGGAAGAAGCAGGAGCAAACCCTACACAAGAGTAGGAAGAAGCAGGAGCATAACCCTACACGAGAGGAGGAAGAGGCAGGAGCATAACCCTACATGAGAGTAGGAAGAAGCAGGAGCATAACCCTACACAAGAGTAGGAAGAAGCAGGAGCATAACCCTACATGAGAGGAGGAAGAAGCAGGAGCATAACCCTACATGAGAGTAGGAAGAAGCAGGAGCATAACCCTACACGAGAGGAGGAAGAAGCAGGAGCATAACCCTACACGAGAGGAGGAAGAAGCAGGAGCATAACCCTACACGAGAGTAGGAAGAAGCAGGAGCATAACCCTACACGAGAGGAGGAAGAAGCAGGAGCATAACCCTACACGAGAGGAGGAAGAAGCAGGAGCATAACCCACACGAGAGTAGGAGAGAGCAGGAGCATAACCCTCACGAGAGTAGGAAGAGCAGGAGATAACCTACACGAGAGGAGGAAGAAGCAGGAGCATAACCCTACATTGAGAGTAGGAAGAGCAGGAGCATAACCCTACATGAGAGGAGGAAGAAGCAGGAAGGCATAACCCTCACGAGAGGAGGAAGAAGCAGGAGCTATAACCCTACACGAGAGGAGGAAGAAAGCAGGAGCATAACCCTACACGGAGAGTAGCTCACGAAGCAAGGAGCATAACCCTGCACGAGAAGTAGGAAGAGCAGGAGCATAACCCTACACGAGAGTAGGAAGAGGCAGGAGCATAACCCTACACGAGAGGAGGAAGAAGCAGGAGCATAACCCTACACGAGAGAGGAAGAAGCAGGAGCATAACCCTACATGAGAGTAGGAAGAAGCAGGAGCATAACCCTACATGAGAGTAGGAAGAAGCAGGAGCATAACCCTACACGAGAGTAGGAAGAAGCAGGAGCATAACCCTACACGAGAGGAGGAAGAAGCAGGAGCATAACCCTACACGAGAGTAGGAAGAGGCAGGAGCATAACCCTACAGAGGAGAGGAAAGCAGGAGCATAACCCTACACGAGAGAGGGAAGATCAGGAGCATAACCCTACATGAAGAGGAGAGAAGAAGCAGGAGCATAACCCTACACGAGAGTAGGAAGAGGCAGGAGCATAACCCTACACGAGAGTAGGAAGAGGCAGGAGCATAACCCTACACGAGAGGAGGAAGAGGCAGGAGCATAACCCTACATGAGAGTAGGAAGAAGCAGGAGCATAACCCTACACGAGAGTAGGAAGAACAGGAGCATAACCCTACATGAGTGGGAGGAAGAACAGGAGCATAACCCTACAGAGAGTAGGAAGAGCAGGAGCATAACCCTACACGAGAGTAGGAAGAGGCAGGAGCATAACCCTACACGGAGGTAGGAAGAAGCAGAGAGCATAACCCTACACGAGAGGAGCAAGAAGCAGGAGCATACCCTACACAAGAAGGAAGAGCAGGAGCTAACCCTACATGGGAGTAGGAAGAAGCAGGAGCATAACCTACACGAGAGGAGGAAGAGCGGAGCATAACCTACACGAGAGAGGAAGAGGCAGGAGCATAACCCTACACGAGAGGAGGAAGAAGCAGGAGCATAACCCTACACGAGAGGAGGAAGAAGCAGGAGCATAACCCTACACGAGAGGAGGAAGAGGCAGGAGCATAACCCTACACGAGAGGAGGAAGAAGCAGGAGCATACCCTACACGAGAGGAGGAAGAGCAGGAGCATAACCCACACGAAGGAGGAAGAAGCAGGAGCAAACCCTACACGAGAGGAGGAAGAGGCAGGAGCATAACCCTACAAGAGAGTGGAAGAAGGCAGAGCAATAACCCTACACGAGACGAGGAATGAGCAGGAGCATAACCAATCTACATCGAGATAGGAAGAGGCAGGAGCATAACCCTACACGAGAGGAGGAAGAAGCAGGAGCATAACCCTACACGAGAGTAGGAAGAGACAGGAGCATAACCCTACACGAGAGTAGGAAGAGGCAGGAGCATAACCTACACGAGAGGAGGAAGAAACAGGAAGCATAACCCTACACGAGGTAGAACAGAAGCAGAGCAGATAACGCCTACAGAGAGTAGGAAGAGCAGGAGCATAACCCTACACGAGAGGAGGAAGAGGCAGGAGCATAACCCTACACGAGAGTAGGAAGAGGCAGGAGCATAACCCTACATGAGAGTAGGAAGAGGCAGGAGCATAACCCTACATGAGAGGAGGAAGAAGCAGGAGCATAAACCCTACACGGAGAGGAGAAAGGCAGGAGCATAACCTCTACAGAGAGGAGGAAGAAGCAGGAGCATAACCCTACATGAGAGTAGGAAGAGGCAGGAGCATAACCCTACATGAGAGGAGGAAGAAGCAGGAGCATAACCCTACACGAGAGTAGGAAGAAGCAGGAGCATAACCCTACACGAGAGTAGGAAGAAGCAGGAGCATAACCCTACACGAGAGGAGGAAGAGGCAGGAGCATAACCCTACACGAGAGTAGGAAGAGCAGGAGCATAACCCTACACGAGAGGAGGAAGAGCAGGAGGCATAAACTCACAGAAGAAGAGAAGAGCGAGCATAACCCTACACGAGAGAGGAAGACGCAGGAGCCAAACCCTACATCGAAGGTAGGAAGAAGGCAGGAGCATAACCCTACATGAGGAGTAGGAAGAGGCAGGAGCTCAAGTAAGCCTACCAGGATATGAAGAGGCAGGAGCATAACCTACATGAGAGGAGGAAGAAGCAGGGAGCATAACCCTACACGAGAGGCGAGGAAGAGGCAGGAGCATAAACCCTACACTGAGAGTAGGAAGAGCAGGAGCATAACCCTACATGAGAGTAGGAAGAAGCAGGAGCATAAACCCCTACACTGAGAGTAGGAAGAGAGCAGGAGCATAACCTCTACAGAGGAGGAGAAGAAGTCAGGAGCACTAACCCTACATGAGAGTAGGAAGAAGCAGGAGCAATACCCTACACGAGAGGAGGGATAAGAAGCAGGAGTATAACCCTACACGAGAGTAGGAAAAGAGGCGAGCATAACCCTACACGAGAGGAGGAAGAAGCAGGAGCATAACCCTACACGAGAGTAGGAAGAGGCAGGAGCATAACCCTACACGAGAGTAGGAATAGGAAACAGGAGCATAACCTCCCCACCCGCCCCATCACGGAGAGTAGAAGAAAGCAGGAGCATAACCCTACACGAGAGTAGGAAGAGGCAGGAGCATAACCCTACATGAGAGTAGGAAGAGGCAGGAGCATAACCCTACACGAGAGGAGGAAGAGGAGGGAGCAAACCTACATGAGAGGAGAAGAAGCAGGAGATAACCCTACACGAGAGGTAGGAAGAGGCAGGAGCAAAACCCTACACGAGAGGAGGAAGAGTCAGGAGCATAACCCTACATGAGAGAGGAAGAAGCAGGAGGCAAAGCCCTACATGAGAAGGAGGAGAAGCAGGAGCCATAACCCTTACCGGAGTAGGAAGAAGAGGAGATAACCCTACATGAGAGTAGGAAGAGGCAGGAGCATAACGCTAACACGATGAGAGGAAGAGGCAGGAGCATAACCCTACACGAGAGAGGAGAAGAAGCAGGAGTATAACCTACAGGAGTAGGAAGAAGCAGAGGAGCATAACCAACTACACGAGAGGAGGAAAGAAGGCAGGAGTATAAACCCTAAATGAGAGGGAGGAAGAAGCAGGTTGAGTTATAACCCTACACTAGAGGAGGGAAGAAGCAGGGAGCATAACCCTACAGTGAGAGTAGGAAGAGCAGGGCATAACCCTACACGAGAGGAGGAAGAGAGGCATGGCATAGACCTACACGAAGAGTTAGGAAGAGGCAGGAGGGCATAACCACTACAACAGAGAGGAGGAAGAGGCAGAGCAATAACCAGGGGAGATATAGAGCAGGATACACGACAATAGGTGGATCGATTTTTCCTTCGCGGCTTTAACATGGTTGATATATTTGACCAATAGTTCTGACCCCTTCACTTCCTTCTTCGAATCCATGCCATGTATCCATAGCTACTATGGAGAATCAGGTGGTGTTTTAAGAATGACCTTCAATGTATCTTAATTAAGAAAAAACTGAACTTTCACTATCCTTTCTCCTTCTCCTCCGTTCCTTCCTCCCTCCTCCCTCGCTTACTTCCTTCCTTCTCCTTCTCTCTCCTCCCGTCCTCTCCCGAATCCCTTCCCTATCCGTCTATCCTTCCTTTTCCGCCCTCCTTCTCTCCCCCTTTCCCTCTTCCACTTCCTTCCTCTTCCTTCTTCCCTTCCTTTCCCCACCCTATCCCTCCTTCCCTTCCCTTTCCCTCCCTTCCCTCTCCACGTTCCCTTTACCTTCCTTCCCTTCCCCCTTCCCTTCCCTCCTTTCCCGCTTCCCTTCCCTTCCTCCCTTCTACCTTCCTTCTCCTTCCACTTTTCCCTTCCTTCCACTCCATCCCTATTCCCTTCTCCCTTCCATCTCCCTGCCCTCCCCTCTCCCCTCCCTCCCCTCCCCTCCCTCCCCTCCTCCTCCCTCCCTCCTCTCCCTCTCTCTTCTCCCTGCTCTTCTTCTCTCCCTCCCTCCTCGCCTCTCCCCTCCCTCTCTGCCCTCTCTCCCTCTCTCCTCTCTCCCTTCTCTCCTCTCTTCCCTTCTCTCCTTCTTCCCTCCTCCCTCCTCCCTCTCTCCTCTCTCTCCTTCTCCTTTCTCGGTCTCTGTATCCCAGGCTGGCTTAATTCCACTGTGTAGCAGATGATGACTCTGAACTTCTCTTCCTGCCTTCATCTCCCAAGTGCTGGGATTGCAGGTGTGCCTGATTTATGTAATGCTGCAGATTGAACTCAGGGTCTCATGCCCACTAAGCAAGCACTCTACCAGTGAGCTGCTTGACTTTCCTTTATAGATATTTCTTCATGCCAACACAGGGATTAAATAAAATGCAGACAAGTTTGATTTCTTTTTCTAGCAAAAATTTGACATTAGTTTTTATATAGTACACATAGAAATGAGTCGACCTTGAGAAAAATGATTCTTTTTAAAAAATATATCAAAGAAAACTTCCCTAAATAAAGGAAATACATAAAAATAATATAATTAAAAAAAAATTTATTTTATTTTATATTTTATTGATGAACTGTAATCGAATTGTACTGTCTAGCATGTAGGTCTGTGCACCCGTGTCGTGCAATGCCACGGAGGTCAGAAGAGGGTGTCGGATTCCCCTGGAACTGGAGTTCTCCTGGAATTGGAGTTACAGACGGTTCTCAGCTGCCATGTGGGTGGTGGGGATCAAACCCAGGTCCTCTGCAAGAACAGTCGGTGCTCTTAACCTCTAGGCCATCTCTCTAGCCCCAAATATTACCCTTCCCCACTCCCTCTCTCCCTCCCCCCTTCCTTCCTTCCCTTTCCTCTTTTTTTTTTTTAATTTTATTTATTTCGTATGTGTATGAATTGTACTCTCTGTATTGCAAGTTTCGTGAACCGTGTGTGCATTGCCGCGGAGGTCAGAAGAGGGTGTTCGGATTCCCTGGAACTGGAGTTCTCCTGGAATTGGAGTTTCAGACGGTTCTTGGCCGCCATGTGGGTGCTGGGGATCGAACCCGGGTCCTCTGTAAGAGCAGTCGGCGCTCTTAACTGCTAGGCCATCTCTCCAGCCCCGCCCCCCCCCTTGCTTCTTTTAAAGACAGGTCTTCCTATAGTTCCAGCTGGCCTAGAACTCACTATTTAGACTAGGCTGGCTTCAGTCTTGCAGAGATCCACCTTTCTCAACCTCCTTCATGCTGGGATTAAAGAGGTGTACCACTGTATCTGACTCAAAAGATTGGGGATTTTGGATAGAACTTTTTCAGCTCTGTTTTAAGCAAGCTAATTCCATTTATACATCTGTAACTTGTCTTCTTAGGAAAGCAGTTATAGCAAAGTACTAATTACTACTGACTGATGATTTAAGTAGTGCTTGTCAGTTTTCTGCAGTAGTAATTACTTTTAATCAATAACCACAGTTTTCCAAATAAATTAACTGCTGTAGTCACTCTAAGGTTAAGCTATACAGTTAGGGTCATAACTGGTCTTTTGTAGGAATAGCAATCATCAGTAAATGACCAGCTACAGGGGAAAAAAAGAACAGTTTATGATTGCATGCCCCAGAAAAGCTATTTTTGTAATGTTAAAGGAAATAAGCAAAACAAAAAGAACCATGTAGTTAGATATGGAGGCACTTCCTGCAGTTATGATTGCACTTCCTGTAGTTAGATATAGTGACACTTCCTGTAGTTGCAAATTGAGGCAGGAGGATCATTTGAGGCCAGGAGTTCAAGACCAATCTGACCAACACAACAAGGCCACATCTCAAAACAAAAACACCTTGCGTATACATTTTTAAATATAAAAATTTGTAATGCTGTAAACTGACTTATTTCAGATTTTTCTATTTAGAATGGGAATTACTAATATAGAGTATGGCGATTAACAAGCTGATGATTAAAGCAGCAAAATTAACCTGCGTGTGTGATATTATAAATGCATACAGGTAGATTTCTAAGTTTAAATGTAATAGTAATAAGATCTGTGCTATAAAATGGATTATTATTCTAGGAAAATAATGACCTCAGGTTTCTCTTTCTCCAGATATAACTTTTTTATCATCTTATATCCTGTTGGAGTTGCTGGGGAACTTCTTACAATATATGCTGCCTTGCCTTATGTGAAGAAATCAGGAATGTTTTCAATACGACTTCCTAATAAATACAATGTCTCTTTTGACTACTACTATTTTCTTCTTATAATCATGGCCTCATATATACCATGTAAGTATATGTTATTAATATTTTGATTTAACAATAATATACAAAGTTTTGGAAAGCTATACTAAACTAATAAACAAGGAGAAATAGGAATTTTTACTGATCACGAAAAAAAAAGGTAAATTAGGGGCTAGAGAGATGGCCTAGCGGTTAAGAGTGCCGACTGCTCTTACAGAGGACCCAGGTTCGATCCCCAGCACCCACATGGTGGCTAAGAACCGTCTGAAACTCCAATTCCAGGAGAACTCCAGTTCCAGGGGAATCCAAGACCCTCTTCTGACCTCCGTGGCATTGCACGACACGGGTACACAAACCTACACACAGACAGTACATTCATACACATACAAAAATAAATAAAATAATAAAAAAATAAAAAAAGGTAAGTAAATTAATATACAAGTGATTACTTTCTCAAAAGCATTTAAAAATACACTTAGTATGACTAAAAGGGAAAAAACACATCATTTGAAAGTATCAGTGGAATTGTCTACAAGCATTTTTTTTTATTTTATTTATTTTTGTATGTGTATGAATGTACTGTCTGCATGTAGGTTTGTGCACCCGTGTCGTGCAATGCCGTGGAGGTCAGAAGAGGGTCTCGGATTCCCCTGGAACTGAAGTTCTCCTGGAATTGGATTTACAGATGGTTCTTAGCCACCATGTGGGTGCTGAGGATCAAACCCAGGTCCTCTGCAAGAGCAGTCGGTACTCTTAACCACTAGGCTATCTCTCCAGTCCATAGGCTATCTCTCCAGCCCACAAGCATTTGTTAAACATTCTGTCTGGAAGACTTGAGATCATTTCTGTCCATTTGGCATACCTAGGGCTTTATCACGAGTACTTTTTCTCTCATTTGTGTTGTTATATGTACTTGAAAGTAATAAAGCTTTTTTTTTTTTAATAATGCAGCATCTTCACTAATTTCTCATCATTTTTCAACAGCTTCAATGATTTGGTGGGATTTTAACTCTTTTTACTTAGGTACTACTAATGATATATTTTTAGATCAAATTTTGTAGTCACTAGCAGGAAGTAAGGGAAGAAAGCAAGATTGTCATTCATCCTTCTCAAAATTAGAGACCAGTGTCAGTGGGGAGGAAAAAAGAAATGCAGAAAATTGAGAGTCTGAACTACAAATTGACAAGATAAAAAGCCTCTCATTTAATGGGGCTACCCTTAAGATTTGGCCAGCCCATGCCAAGCTCCAACTTTGGATCTTTTCTGAGACCAAAATAGACTAAGAGTTCTGAGAATGAGTTCTTCTTTTGTCTTCTACCACATCAGCCTGATTGCATGTCAGATTTCCCACCTAGCCAGCTCTAGTGAGCTGAGGAAGATGTGCAAACATTGTCCCACCCTTTGCTATTTTGAGTTTCTAGCTAAGGGTAGCATGACTTGAGCAGAGCCAGAACTTACGTAGGTTTTTACATAGTTAGAGGCAAGTACTGGTAAAGGCTCTTGTGATCACTGAGTTCTCTCTATAGAAACCCAAGTCCTAAACCATTGTGGTTTGAAACTTCAAATCACTAATCTTTGAACACCTGCTCTTCAGGTGTCCTGGGAGATGTAACTCACCTTTGCCAGTAGCAATTTCCCAGTTCATGGTGTGGTAGTTGTTGAGGTTCTACTTGCCAGAGATAGCTAGTCAGAGGCCTGTGTTTCTGTACATTGACTGATATTAATAGAACTAATTTTGCTTTGGTATTTAAAAGTAATATTTGAGTATTTATTTTGTAATAAGGAGTGGGTTTCTCAACTCACCATTTAAGATACTCTAGGCAAGAGAAGCTTGGTGAACTGTTTAAAAAGCACCCAAGATGTGGAGTTGGAGAGATGGCTCAGTGGTTAAGAGCACTGACTGCTCTTGCAGAGGACTTGGTTTCGATTCCCAGCACCCACATGGCAGCTAAGAACTGTCTTGGGCTGGACTTGGTGGTGCACCCCTTTAGCCTTTAATCCTAGCACTCAGGAGGCAGAGGCAGGCGGATCTTTGTGAGTTCAAGGCCAGCCTGGTCTACAGAGTGGGTTCCAGGACAGCTGGGAGACCCTGTCTCAAAAAGACCAAAAAAAAAAGTCTTTAAGACCTGAATGTTTGGAGATATATATGCTGGGATTAAAGGCGTGGGCTACCACACCCGGCTTGACCTAAGTTTTTTTTTTTTTTTTGGGGGGGGGGTCTTTTTGAGACAGGGTCTCCCCGTAGCCCCAGCTGTCCTGGAACTCACTCCGTAGACTAGGCTGGTCTTGAACTTACAAAGATCCACCTGTCTCTGGCTCCCGAGTGCTAGGATTAAAGGCATGCGCCACCACACCCTGCTCTTGACCTAAGTTTTAAAAGCATTTTTCCTCCTCAAAGTTGCCTAAATTAGATATTAGTTTGGGTTAATTTTCATGGTTTGGTTATTCTGAGATATTTTCATATTTGTAGTTCATAGCTGGTATGCATTTATCTAGCCGCCAGTGGTTTACACTATGATATAAAATATTGGTTCTCCTGGTCTGCTACACAGATAATCATTTATTCAGCGGTATGATCCATGCACATATTTGTGCGCCTGCATAATAGAAGGCCTTACACTGAATTGTGGGTAGTGTCTGATCTGGGCCCTGTTTAGCAGACCTTGAGCTTGCTCTTCCGTAAGGCACCACACCCAGGACCATGGCTGGGGTCTAGCTTATATCCACCTGAGATCCTGGGGGCTGTTAATTGAAGATGTGCATGAAGCTTGAATGTATGTTGTCCACCTACATATGCATGTGAGCACTCATGGAGCAGGATGCAGTGTCCTTGTTCTGTTATGGTATTTCATTGTTACTGAATTCTAAATTCAAATGTGGTCACCTAGATTGTTATGGAGATATATTTACAATGGTATTTTAACTTGCTGGAACAGCAAAACCAAAACTTCAACAGTTTATGTATTAAACTGTTGAGCCATATAGCGTGTAACCTCCATTTGTACCTTTCCCCGAACTCTATAAACACTGGGGTTAGGGGAGGTTAGTAGCAGCATTCTGTAACGTACTTAACTCTCACATTTTACAGGTTTCAAGCATAAATAATTTAAAGCAATAACTTATCATTCTTTGTATTCTTTTTCCTATTTAGTGTTTCCACAACTGTATTTTCATATGTTACGTCAAAGAAGAAAGGTGCTTCATGGAGAGGTGATTGTAGAAAAGGACGATTAAATGATCTCTGCAAACAAGGTGCTTTTTCCAGAATAACCAGATTACTTGAGTCCAAGCTTTAATAACAAGAATAAACAACTTCATGAACTACCATGGATTGTATTGTTTCTTAAAATATAAGTGAAACACATGGTATTTGCCATTATGTCTCTCCATGATGTGCCATGTCTATTTTTGACAACTGTGCAAATATTAGAAACTCTTGTGTGGGGTGGATCATTTAGAAAATTATTGGATCTATTATCTGGGGAAAGAAAAAAAAAAACCCTTTTATTACCATCCCTAAATTTTTTGCAACCTATGCCGAAGGCCTTTAAAATCAATACTTAGAAATTAGTTTAATAATTTAGTATACCTGCCAGTGACATTTATATCCTATTTATAAATGAAAGCAAACACAAAAATTTAACAGTTTATTAATAATGTGTTAGAACCCAGTCTATTTCTCCAAGATGTAAGGCAGTATTTAAAATTAATATCAATATTTGGAAGAATAGACATAACTTTTTATGATAAGCTTTTGATATAAGGTACCAACATAAAAAAAAACAAAAAATGTTCAAGTAAATGTTACAGTTGGAAAATCTTTTTTTGGGGGGTCGGGGAAGGATAGGAAATGTTGGTGATCCAGCCACAGGGCTTTGTGCACTCTAGTCCAGTGTTGTCACTGAGCTACATCATTAGCTTCAGTCTCTGAAGCTCTTTAAAGGCCACTGAAATTATTTATAAGCAAAATACCTTATGTGTGTTAACCATTTAAGAACAACTTTTTAGTTGTTGATTTTAAGAGGTTAGGAAACTGCAGGCATAGACTTTGCCCATGGTTAAAAAAAAGGTACTGCTTTCTGATATGATTGAGAATAGTCACTCTAAACTGTGGAATTATCTTATAAAATCATGTTATTATAACCCTTGTTGTGCCTACATAGCTAAAAGTTTCCAGCTATGATCAGAAACAGACTCATTTTATATAAGAATTATATAGAGAAACAAAAAGTCTTACAATAAAACCCCTGATCTCATGTTTAATAGAAAATACATCAAACATACTTTGCTACTGCTTTAATTACATAGTCTTTAATTTTTCCTGTCTTATGTTAAAATATGCTGATTTGCTAATTGATTTTAGGGAGAATAGGATGTGATCAGAAAAGAAGCCTTCACCCACTGTATTTGTGAAGGTGCAACTGTGACTTTAAATGTTGTTGATATTCACAGTCCACACGTAACAGCACACTTTTCAGGTTCGTTTGCTTGTGTGTGACCATCTCTTCTACAGATTCTTTCATGTAGCACTTTGGAGTTCAAACATATTTTTGTGCATATTTGTTAACAATAACTTGATTTTTTTTTCCAAAGGTGCTATTTTTTGCTATATCACATTTTATGTTTCCTCTGCTGCTGAGTATTTTAATGAGCAGTATAACATCACTGACTCTCAAAGAGCTAGTGTTCACTCTGCTCTTACGTTACTTGATCTGTTTTCATCTTGAATTTTCTATGGAAGAATTTTTCAGGGACTTCTTTACTTTTGGTAACATAGTATAAGACATTCACATTTATAAAATACCTGTCTTATGAAAAATATTTTAAAGCATACCCCTGAAATTTGCATTCATTCAACCTGTACTCCCTCCAAGAAGCTGTAGTACTTTCCCCTTCAAGTTGTGGAATATCTTGAAGTAGGAATTATGATTAACTTTAATAAAAATGAATTATTAAACTATTTTGTGCCCTACATTAATATATTCAGAACATGTCTAAACTTTAGATTTAGTTTGGTATCCTTTAGAGTCAATTTATTTAATATTTTAAATTTGTGTAGCAAATAAAGTGCTAAATGGTGGTTTCATTTTAAGAGACAAAAGTATTCCTTGTGCTGTTTCTTGTGACTGCATCTCCTTTGAATTTCTCCTAAGTCACTGTAACTTTTAACAGAAGAGCTCGGGCTTGAACCACATAGAACTTAAATTCCATCTGCATTTGAAATCCATATGCCAACAAGTTTCGATACCAGCGTTTTCAGTTACATTTGGTGTTATCACTAAAATTCTGGCTGTTTTAGTTTTTAATGGCTTTATAGTTTGATAACTTGATAAATTACATAATATGCAAGTTTAAAGCCTTTTCAGTGTATAGTAATTTGATATTTTAAAAATCTCCCATAGTGGGGCTGGAGAGATGGCCTAGCGGTTAAGAGTGCTGACGCTCTTGCAGAAGACCCGGGTTCTATCCCCAGCACCCACATGGCGGCCGAGAGCCGTCTGAAACTCCAATTCCAGGAGATCTCCAGTTCCAGGGGAATCCGACACCCTCTTCTGAACTCTGCGGCATTGCACGACACGGGTACACACACCTGCATGCAGACAGTACATTCATACACATACCGAAATAAATAAAATAAAAAAAAAATTTAAAAATTATTTAAAAAAAAATCTCCCATAGTTATAACTTACAAAATTTGCATGAGAAGGTCTTTTTCACAGAAAATGTTTGTTACTCCAGATCTGTAGTTTTCAGAAGCCTTGTTGCATGTTTAGCTTCTTATGCATCCAGTTACCATGTTGCTACTTCATGTTTTCTGGTAATACTGTCCTAGGGAACTTTCTGTTGTGATAAAGCACTTTGCCCAAAAGAAACTTGGGAAAGAAGGGGTTTGTGTTATTTTACAACCAGTTTACAGTCCATCACTGAGGGAATTCAGTGCAGGAACTCAAGGCCAGGAACCTGGAGTCGGAAACTGAAGCACAAACCACAGAGGAATGCTGCTTACTGGCTTGCTTCCCCTGGGTCACTCAGTTATCCCCCTTACACAGCCCAGGTCCACCCATCCAGGGAAGGCACTACTCACAGTGGCCTGAGCCTTTCTGCATCAATTACCACTTAAGAAAATGCCTCACAAACATGGCCACAGGCCACTCTGGTGGAGGAAATTCCTCAACTGAAGCCCCTTTTCCCAAATGTCTCTAGTTTGTGTTAAGTTGACAAATATCACTCAGCACAAATATATTGCAGGTGATAGAGAATTTTTCAGTGACCTCTCCTATACACACAAGTATCATTTTGTGCCTCCTACGTGTTCAGTACTGTTGGAGGCAATTAACATCCTGTCTTTCTCCATCCTACTCAATAACCTTTTGGCACAATTATTAGCTTAGATTGAATAGTAAATCACATTGCAGAAAAACTACATGTGACTTAACAAACTACAGTTTGTAATATGATGATGGGGCCAGGTTCTTGCTGTATGTGTATTCAGGGCACTATTAAGCCAATAGCATTCTATATTTGAACTACTTCAAAACAAATTCAAAATCAGGTATCAGAAAATAAATCATGAAGGGATCAGGAAAGAATACAAAGTAAGTGCAAAATGCAACATTTTAAATATTTTTCAAAATGAATACATGGCCTGTATAGATATTTTTCTTACACATGTTTATAGTTCTGGATTATACATACAGTTGATAGAACAACAAATGCAGCACAGGGGCTGGTGAGAGGGCTCAGCAGATAAAAGCTATAAGCTGTGAAAGCCTGAAGACCCAACTTTGATCCTTGGAACCCAAGTTAAAAGTGGATGCAGTGGCTTGTGTCTGCGATGCCTGCAGTCTATGGCTAGATGAGCAGCAGAGACAGGAGAGGCACCGGAAGCTCTTGGGTCAGCTAGTCTGGAGCACCCAGCACAGCCAAACAAGGACACACTTCCTCAACAAGGTGAGAGGATGACCAGCTCCCAAAAGTTGTTCTCCGAACTCTACATGCCTACTGCGTTATACACATACATGAGAGATATATTTTAAAATGAAAGAATTTCTTCTCTAAAAAAACCCAACACAATATTATAATTTCCAGAGGGTGGGCATTTAATAGAATGAAAATTAGAATTGTTCCTCTTTTTGGTCTACTTTAATAAAATATTTAGGCAAAAATAGTTCCGAGCTGGGCATGGTGGCTCACGCCTTTAATCCTAACACTTGGGAGGCAGAGGCAGGTGGATCTTTGAGTTCAAGGCCAGCCTGGTCTACAGAGTGAGTTCCAGGACAGCTGGGACTACAGGGAAGACCCTGTCTCAAAAAGACAGAAAAAAAAAAGTTTCTTCAGATATATAGCTTAAATATTCTAAAGGCTTTAGGCTTTTAGTGTTCTCATTACAACTTTAATGTTTAATCTTTTTGTTTTGAAATAACTTCAGACCTATAGGCAAGCTGTTACGAGCCCCTGTGCAGCACTCACTTGAATGCCCTTGTCAGTTTTTCCTCCACTTGGCAGTATTCTCTCTCAGTATATGTGCTGTGAGCCATTTCAGAGTAAGGTGAAAGCATCAGTGGCAAATTTCCTCAGCGCATATTTCCCAAGAACATTTTCTTACATTCCCACAATTCAGATGGGAAGTCAGTGTTGATGTCCTTCCTTTGTGCAGTCTGCAGATGGATCCGCGTTGCTGTAGATACAGTGTGTGTTTTGGTCCAGCTCATTTCAAGAACTGTCGTCATACTCTCTTTTAGTATACAGCAGTTCCTTCCTTTTCTTCAGCTTTTATGACTTAGATATTTTTATTATGTGTGTGTGTGGTGTGTGATTTACATGTGGGCACACATGCTGCAGTGCATGTGTGAAGGTCAGTGGACCACACCGTGGAGTTGCTTGTCTCTGCCTTAGTGGTTCCCCTGATCTACCGTGGGTTGCATGGCCAACACTGATATCTCCTGAGCCATCTCAGTGACCCCACATGATGTAGATATGTTTCAATAACACAGTTGATTTCTAGAAAGCACTTCATTTTTGGATTTATTCAATACTTTTTTATTAAATTACGTAACTGACAGAAATATTCCATTTCCTAGTGCTACTAGCTTTGATGTTTTTAAGGTTTTTGTTTTGTAATAATTTTGTTGTAGAGCAATAGCTATTATAGTTTTAATGATAGGAAGTCATTGTTTTGTTTATGTGGAGATAGCCTTGCTACACATAGCTGAGGCTAGACTAAAAGTTGCAGCCGTACCCCCTACTTCAGCTGTACAAAGTGCTGGGTTTATAGGTGTGCATCACCATGCCTAATTCATAGAAGGTCTTTTGTTCTTATTCATGGGGGTTTGTCTGTGAAATGAGGCATTGGGATTTTTTTTTTTAGCCAGATTAATATGCCACAGATCTAATGTGTAAAGATTAATGTCTTTTTTAAGTGCTGAAAAAGTACTAAATTCTTTACACCTATGCAATTCCCAGCATATTATTAACTCAACCTTTATATTGACTTTTATGCCACTAGATTGTGCTTTGTTAAATTCTGTAATTAATGTACTTTGGGTTTGCTTAAAAATTCTTAACTAGAGCATTCTGTTCTATGTTACTCTATATTCTTGCCTTATTATTCCGCTACATTGTATTTTACAGCAATCTCAACAATGTGCTCTTTTGTGATAGTGATAGTGTTCTATCCCTACATTTTTTAAAAAATATTTTATTATTTTAGGTTTTTAAAATTTTTATTTTTTATGTGTATGAATATACTGTCTGCATGTAGGTCTGTGCACCCGTGTCATACAATGCCGTGGAGGTCAGAAGAGGGTGTGGGATTCCCCTCAAACTGGAGTTAAAGACAGTTCTCAGCCACCATGTGGGTGCTGGGGATCGAACCTGGGTCCTCTGCAAGAGCAGTCGGCACTCTCAACCGCTAGGCCATCTCTCCAGCCCCTGTCCCTACATTTAAAAATCCCTGTAGCCCCAGATGGCCTGGAACTCACTCTGTAGACCAGGCTGGCCTTGAACTCCCAAGAGATCCATCTGCCTCTGCCTCCCGAGTGCTGGGATTAAAGGTGTGTGCCACCATGCCCAGCTTAAAATGCAGTTTATACAAGTTGAAAATTTTAAATATTCTTAAATCCACTTAGCAATTTGTGTCTTACCTTTGAGGATGATGGCAGTAGAATGGTTTTCAGCCCATACCTTGTATAATAAGGAATAGTCCAAAGATCCCACAGCCCTTGCAGATATTTTTCCATCAGTGACTATATGGTAGAACTGTGCAGTTTTACTAGGTGGTCAGGTGACGGTTTTAGTGCAAACAGTCGCCACCCATGAGCCTTTAAGAAACCCTGCAATAGCTTGGACTGGTGGTGTAGCAACTATTCTGGAGGATGTGAGAGAAGGACACTGAGTACAAAGCATGACTGGACAGTGGAATGAATTCAAGACCACCCTAGGTAAGTCTATGAGATCTTGGGTTGTAACTTAGTAATAGAATACTTGCCTAGCATGGGCAAGGCCCTAGGTTCAGTCCCCAGTCTCTCTCTCTCTCTCTCTCTCTCTCTCTCTCTCTCTCTCTCTCTCTCTCAACAAGCAAGCACTAATAAGCAAAAACAATGAAAGGAAAAAGAAGAAATACTGTAACAAGGGCAAATAAAGATAGTGTCTTACAAATGCGTAATCACTGTATCTACTAGAGCCAAAAAATGGCATTTCTACAATCACTCCTCTTTCTTGTAAAAATGAATACTATAGTTTTTAAGGTTAAAAACTAATATTTATACAGCAGTGAGACATTTTGAATATCCTTTTAAAAATTTATATCTTATAAATACAAACTGAGCTGTTCATTTTCCAAAGCATAAGACAGGTAACAATAGTGAGATCTAGTGTTTTTTTTCCTACTGAATTTAATGACATGACATAACAGAGATCAGTTAAAATATTTTCAAATTGTTAACTAGTTAAGAAAATAAGATTGAGAACTTCCAGTTTTTTTTTTAATAACCCTTCCTTGCAGTAGGTGTGTGTGTATGCTCATACCAACCATTTTAGAAAGGAATCAAGATTGTGGGAAATGCATATATTTGGAGAACTGTGCATGATAGGAAGGTAATTCTTATTTGCCTGGGTGATTTTTTATTTCATTATAAATTGAATAAAATAGATTTGTGTCTAAATGAATGTGCTCAGAAGCTGATTTTATTGAGCTAAACTTTAACTGAACTTTACTAAGACTCTTACAACAGAAATTAATCTTAAGAGCTAGAGAAATTGATAGTTAATTTACATTAAGTGAGCTCAAGAAGAAAAAAAAATGACTGAAATGATTTTCAGCTTGAAGAATGCAGTGCTGGGGCATCAAATACCAATTTCTTTCTGCAGATGCAACATTATTTGAAACTTATATGTATAGTGTTTGCTCTAAAGCCTGCATTACTTTTTGTTTCAATTCTGACATTAACATACACCAGATATTTTATAAAGAAATTGAACTTAAAACATTAAAATGTATTACATTTTTATGAGAATTAGAAACTTCAAGAAGTCCAATAGTGTTTTTTTTTTTTTGTAGTGGAGATGAAATGACATATATTGAGTATATGAAATAGTCATGGTGGATTGGTAGCAACAGTGTTATCTTGTGAAATGGTTACTTACAGATTGTATGTAGATAAATTAGCATATTTTGGTCATGGGAAGTTCTTAATCAGAATATTCTGAAATAATGTCATTTAGAACAACTCACTATCCTTAAGGCATTGCTTTCCACTTCATGTGCATGTTCATATTGTTTTTAAGAAAAGCATTTTAATGCTATGGGGAATTCTGGAGAAATGGCTCAGGTTAAGAGTGCATGATGCTCTCATAGAAGACCTGAGTTCAGTTCCCACACCCATGTAAGGCGGGTCACAGCCACATGTAACTCTAGCTCTAGGGGATGTCTCTGGCTTCCTTGGGCACCTTTACTAATGTGTGCATACACACACACACAAACACACACACACACAGAGAGAGAGAGAGAGAGAGAGAGAGAGAGAGAGAGAGAGAGAGAGAAATAGAGAGAGAGAAATAGAAATACAAACATAATTTTAAAGGTGTTTTGTGAATTAACTCTTGGATATAGACCTTGTAAATGCTCAGTTTTCTTTAAAATATTTTAGTTGACTAAACATTCAAAGAAATCATAACCACATGTACTTTAATATTTTGTTCAATTAAGACTGTGCTGTTTTAATATGAGTTATAATCTTATAGTTAATGAAATGGACTCATTTAGAGCTCTAAGTATTTCTCTAGGTAGAAATGATATGCTTTGGCTGGAAATGTAGTTCAGTTGTACAGTGCAAGCTTAGCCTATATGATGACTTGGGTTTAACCCCAGAACCACCCTGCTCCCCCGAGTATATAGCATAGAATTACTCTGCTGAGACAGGGTTTCCTGTGCTAGAACTCACTATGTAGATCAGGCTGGACTTGATCTCAGAAATACACCTGTCTCTCCCTCCTGAGTGCTAGGACCAAAGGCATGTGCCATCATATCTGGCTTAATTCTTTTTTTTTTAATTTTTATTTATTTTTGTATGTGTATGAATGTACTGTCTGCATGTAGGTCTGTGCACCCGTGTCGTGCAATGCCGTGGAGGTCAGAAGAGGGTGTTGGATTCCCCTGGAACTGGAGTTAAGGACGGTTCTCAGCCGCCATGTGGGTGCTGGGGATCGAACCTGGGTCCTCTACAAGAGCAGTCGGCGCTCTTAACCGCTAGGCCATCTCTCCAGCCCCTTAATTCTTAAATAATAACACAGTTAAAAAAATATATATATTACAGACAGTACTTTAGATATTACTAGATTTTTTGGTCTTTTCGAGACAGGGTCTCCCTGTAGTCCCAGCTGTCCTGGAACTCACTCTGTAGACCAGGCTGGCCTTGAACTCACAAAGATCCGCCTGCCTCTGCCTCCTGAGTGCTAGGATTAAAGGCGTGCGCCACCACGCCCGGCTGATGACAAGTTTTTACAAATTATCTTAGCCACATTAAGTGGTACTGTGGTGACATACGTTGGGTCTTGGATGTAATAATTGAGTGTGCAGAAGTATGGTGACAATTTTCCACCAGCCTGCTCCCTAACCCATGGCAGGATTTCCAGAGCAGAGGGTGATCCACAGACAGTAGCTCCATGACTGATTTGTGACTATTATCCACAACAAGAGACCATTTTAGAGAATTCTGTGGTGTCAGCGTATTATTAATAACTTGTATGTATGCCATCAATCTATTATAAAAGTTTTATGGGTTTCTCAAATGAGGAGTTCCTTAATCAGAATATGCTGAAATAATTTTGTTCAGAACTGCTTCATTAATCTGCCTTTCCTGGCAATATGATGATTTTTCTAAAAAACTTAAGCTCATTGTCTGAAGTCCCCATTAAAGAATAAGTACAAATCTTTTTCATTCCAAGTGGTATGCAAAATATAGTTTACAAAATATCTCCTGTCATTTCCAACCTGAAGTCCTGGATGATTAGATTTTGGCCCAGCGGTTGTGGTTGGATGCATGAAGTTCTTACAGTGGGTACACTGACACTTTATTGGCTGTTTAGAATGAAAGAATTACAACACTGAAGGACACAGGGTTTTTTTAATGCTTAAGTTCCTTTTCAGTACTTCCCCTTCATGCCAACACTTGATGTGTTGTTGACAATTTTGTGTTGATGACACAAAATTGACCTTCTCCGTACATTCATGTGCATACACAGAGGGTTATGTAAGTATGCAATGTACATATTTTCTGATTTCACTGTTTTCATCATAAAATGTCTTAGATATAAATGTGTGTATTTAGAGCTATATACATGCTGTTTCCTAATACCTATTTGTTTATTGGTAGACATTTCTATTTATGATTATTATAGTATTATAGTTATATAATAACCACATATAACAAAGTGATGCTGTTAATAATAGTAGCATTATGGTATTTATCTGTTCACTGAAATTTATTTTGTACCAGGCCATATATTATTTGTCTCCTCTAAAGATCAGGTATACCCTATTTTTATTTATTTTTATCATTATTATTAATTTTTGGTCTTTTTTAGACAGGGTCTCCCTGTAGCCCCAGCTGGCTTGGAATTTGTTATGTAGACCAGGCTGGCCTTGAACTCACAGAGATCCACCTGCTTCTGCCTCCTGAGTGCTGGGATTTAAAGGTGTGTACCACCACACCTGGATATTTTTTTAAAAAGCATTTTAATAATGAAGAATCAGTCTTGGGTTCAGGAACAGGTCCAGGCAGGTTGTTCCTTTGCACAGTTGTTTATACACAGCACAAATTCCTCAATGCAGAGTTTTTGTGGGGAAGGGAATGCAGTTAAAGTGCTGGTAGATGCTGCTAAGTTGTACTCCAAAGAAGCATCAGCTTTGTTCAGCACCAAGGTGTGGGAGCACATTTCCTCATATACCTATACTGTGTGCTTGTAACTTCTCTGTGTGCATTCTTCATTGCATTTTTTATATTCCATGATCTACATACAGGTCATTAAAGAATTTTTAAGTTTTTTGTTTTCAAATCATAGTGCTAGGAAATCTGTATGGCTTGTGAAGTAGTAATACATTTTTTTAAAATTTTATTTCATGTATTATATAAGTATTTTGCCTGCATGTACCACATGTGCGCAATGCTTGTAGAGGGCAGAAGAGGGTGTTGGATCCCCTGGAACTGGAGTTAATGGATGGTTGTTAGCCACTGTGTTGGTGCTGGGAACTGAACCCAGGTCCTCTGCAAGAGGCTCTTAATCGCTGAGCCATCTTCCAGCACCAATACAATTATTCCTTGTAGTCAGTGGTAAACCTACAACAAATTAGATAAGAAAATGTTAACATTTGGGGGGTTAATTGAATGATACAGTGGGCTGTGCCCAGCATGAGCTCAAGTCTTGGTAGTGGTCTTCTACATCAGCAGTATTCTCCATGAGATTGTTATCTATGCCTAGCTTAATATATACTCCTTATAAATCTTGTATAATCCTAATTCATAAACAGTGAAGATATTATGGTCACTGATAGAGATGAACATTTTAAATTTGTACACCAAGGACTGGAATACAAGAGTTTGTAGGAGAGGGGCCAGAGTAGAAGGCTGTCACATCCCTAAGAGTCTGAACGAAGTCTTATATGTGGTTAGAAATGGTGGCCTAGAGCTCACAAACTTAGTATTCCCTACTTTGCAAATTAAGAATAAAAGGTGGGGGGCTGGAGAGATGGCCTAGCGGGGTTAAGAGCGCCGACCGCTCTTGCAGAGGACCCGGGTTCGATCCCCAGCACCCACATGGCAGCTGAGAACCGTCCATAACTCCAATTCCAGGAGAACTTCAGTTCCAGGGGAATCTGACGCCCTCTTCTAACCTCCGCGGCATTGCATGACACGGGTGCACAAACCTACATGCAGACAGTACATTCACACACATAAATAAATAATAATAAATAAATAAAAATTTTAATAATATTAAAAGAATAAAAGGGGATATTCTTTTTTTGGGGGGTGGGTATTTTTTTGAGTCAGGGTCTCTCCCTTTAGTCCCAGCTGACCTGGAGCTTGCTCTGTAGACCAGGCTGGTCTTGAACTCACAGAGATCTGCCTGCTTCTGCCTCATAAGTGCTGGGATTAAAGGCGTGCACCACCATGCCTGGAAAAAGGGGACATTCTTAATTAGTAATATCTAGAAGACTACAAAGGATATCATACTAAGTGGGGATATGATGAATATTTTCCTCATAGTAACAAGTATTTTGCTGTCTCCAATCTTGTGGAAGTTTTGATTAGTGAAGAAGGAAGTATAAAATGAGAAAAATGAAACAAAACTCATTATTCACAGATGATATTCAGTACATAGATAATTCAACAGATAATAAGATCAAGTTCACTGAATATAAGATCAGTATACACTGTGAGTTATATGTTCTATACTAAAACTACCCAAAAATCATATATAAAAATTATAATTTATGGGCTGGGAAGATGGCTCAATAGATAAAATGCTAGCTGTGCAAGCTTGATGACTGGAGTCCAGGTCCTTAGAACCACACAAAACCCAGCAGCAGTAGCGTAAGCATCTGTAATCCCAGTGTGCACCTTCCAGGAGATGGGAGCAGAGACAGGAGAATGGATGGAAGCTTGCCGGCCTTGTATATGCAGCAGGGAACACAGGACCCGATCTTTACAAGGTGGAAGACGAGGACCAACACCCAAGGTTGTCTTCCACCCTCCACACATGAGTTGTCTCATATGGACACACAGCCCTTCCCCACTACTATTTATTAATTTTAATGCATTTTATTTTTATTTTATGTGTATGAGTGTGTATGTAAGTGCACCCATGTCAGGTAATGCCTGCAGATGTCAGAAGAGGGTGTTGGATTCCCCGGAACTGGAGTCACGAATGCTGTCAGCCACCATGTGGGTGCTGAGAATTGAACCTGGGTCCTCTGCAAGAGTAGTCAGTGCTCTTAACTGCTGAGCCATCTCTTCATCCCCACCCCACTACTATTTATAATAGCCCTGAAAAATCCCTTACAAATAAAACTAATAAGTAGAAGCTCTAGAACAAATTAATGTAAATAAAATGGAATGGTAGAACATGCTCATAGATTATGTAGCAGTATTAAGGTGATAATTCCCCAAGTTGGTCTATAGAGTCAATGCAAATCCAATTAAAATCCCAGGAAATTTATATAATTTATATGTATGTGTGTAATATATATATTTCAGATTCTAAAATTCATATTGAAATGCATAAGACAAGGTTAATCATGGTAATCTTAAACCCCTTTTCAGCATTTATAAGATCTATCAGATGTCAAGCCCTATTTTATATTTCAGTAACTATGATCTTATGTTGATGCAAAAATAGATATGCAAGATGGCATTCTCAGTAATGGTGTTGAACCAGTCAGGTGTCCATTACAGACAAGAATGAATTATTTCCCTTTCAAAAATTATTTTGACTGTAAATACAAGATTCCTTAGGTATTGTATGGTAAGAAATTTCATTTGTTTAGAGAGATGACCCCAATATTAGGCTTTTCTCTAGGCTGTATATCCTCTCCAGCACTGTGCATTTGGCTGAGTTTATAGTTGCTGTCATGGGTTCACTCCTGTTGAGAGGGTTCCAGGTCCAATTAGATAGCTGTTCACCATCATAACGTACGCCACTCATCACAAAAGCTACTCTATGCAAAAGATGGAGGCCACTGCAGAAACCAACAACTGGTCAGGCACAGAACATATACATCTGAAAAGTCTCCGTTCCTAGGAGACACATCCACAATGGAACTTCTACACACAGAATGAGGAGCAGAGAGAAAATGAGCACAGCCTTCAGTCCTCACCAGTAATGCTTCCATACACTATACGGGGGCAAAGAGAAGGCCACAACTAGTCAACCTCCAAAGAATGGGATCCCCCAGAGTGTGTATCCCTGGATGAGGTTCCTATATTAAACACCTACTCAGGGCTCAGGGATCATTGTGGAAGAAGGGGTGGAAAGATTATAAGAGCCAGGGCTGGTGCATGAATGTAGAGAGACAGTGACTTAAAATCCACTATAAGCTTTCACATGTAAACCTGTGGCAATGTAGGCAATAAGTCACAGGACCCATGCCAACTGGGACAAGGTCTCAAAGCAGAGCAAGAGAAATGGATGGGGGACTGACCCTGGACTGAAAACTATAGGAGATTGAGTACTGTTGGGTAAGGAAGAGTAAGCCTTGCCTTGGTTCCTAGGTGTGCTGACTCCAGCAGATCTATTTGCACAGGACATCTGGGTTTGGGAGTCTGAATGGCTAGAGCTTAGTTTGGGTGTTGTGATGCGTGAGTTCTGATGGAAGGTTGAGACATGGAGGGGACTGTGTTTGATTGGGATGATTGTATGAGATGTACAGATGCTCAAAAATAAATAAAAAAGAAAACATTATTTTGAACCTTATTTCCTACCTCCCACTGCCCATAGGGTTTAAAGTGATATGATTCAAATACCCAGATCTGTAGACTAAAATCAAGTTTCTAGAAGACATCATGCATCTTTATGATCTCAGGGTCATAAGAGATTCCTTAAGCAGAGTACAGAAATACTAGATAGGTAAGGAAATAAAGAAATTGGATTTCCTTAAAATAAGGAACTTCTGGTTAATCTACCAAGACTAGCCCTGTCCCTCCCTGAAGCCATTGGTAGACAGTAGTTCCTCAGGTAGGGCTGGGGTTTCTTTCCCACCTCCCGTGTCTGTGCTGCGATTATTGTCTGGCTTGAGCTTACATGAGACTTGTGCATGCTGTCACCATTGCTGTGAGTTCATAGGACTAAGTGCTCAGCTGTCTGGAAAACTATTTCTTTGTGTTCATCCAGTGCCTCTGAGGGCACTTAGAACCCTCCCAGCTCCTCCTGTACAGGGATCCTGAGCCTTTGGAGACAGAGTAAAGTATGTGATATTGGGAAGGGGTAGTAAAGGGAGGGTGCAGATAGGGGAGGGGATCCAGATACAATAAAGTATATTGGATGAAATGTGCAAAAGTTCAGTAAAAAGGAACTTCTGTTTATTTTTTTTAATTTTTTTTATTTATTTCTGTATGTGTATGATGTACTGTCTGAATGCAAGTTTGTGCACCCGTGTCGTGCAATGCCGTGGAGGTCAGAAGAGGGTTTCGGATTCCCCTGGAACTGGAGTTCTCCTGGAATTGGAGTTACAGACGGTTCTTGGCCGCCATGTGGGTGCTGGGGATCGAACCCGGGTCCTCTGTAAGAGCAGTCGGCGCTCTTAACCGCTAGGCCATTTCTCCAGCCCCACAAAAGACTTCTATCTAAAATGAAATGAGAGAGGGACTACAAGGTACTTCACCAATACTTATCCAAACATTTAATAAGCATAGGAAAATGTGCATCATTAGTTGCCATGGAGGAGGAAACTAAAACCGAGATGTAACACACCAAAATGACTAAAATTAAAATTCACCGTACAGTTGTGGAGCAACAGGAAGTCACATATGTTGGTAGAAGGTGAAGAGTTTGAATAACTGGGAATGTTTTATATGTACATGACATATATACATATAAAATACATTATATATATATATATATACATAAAGACCTATCACTTCCATCCCTAGATATATATTCTGGACAAATAGTGCCTATGCCCACCAAAAGACATACACAAGAATAGCTGACAATATTCTTCATTATAACCCCAAACTGAAAGCATTACAACTGTCCTTCAAGAATAATGAGTAGAAAAATTAATGGAGTGTTGTCCATCATTAACTGAAAATTATCCACTGTCATATGCAGTAATAAGGATGAATCTTTTATAAGCATAATGTTGCATGAAAGAAGTCAATAAAAAGATGTTACATTCAGTGTGATTCTACTTAGAACTCAAAAATGATGGTTGAAATCATAATAATGGTGACCTTTGTTGGCTGGGTAGTGTTATTGAAGCACAAGATGCTGAAAACATTCCAGGTCTTGATCCAGGTGCATCTTACACAGAAATACAGTTTTCTTCCTTGGCTAACAAATCACTTAGTAACTTAAGTCCATGGTTGTGTAGGTTAGAAACCCCAGTGGGTTCCACTCCACCTTCTGCTTTATAACTCAGAGGATTTAAATCAAGGTATACGCTGGCCTGGGCTCTTTTTCTAAAGGCCCTGAGGAAAAATTATCATCTGAGGTCAGCATTGGTTTCAGTAGACTCATTTTCTTTTGTGGTTATAGGACCAAGTTCTCCTTTCCTCTGACTTCATTTTGGGGTTCTCAGTCCCTCAAGGCTTACTCCTTACCCTCTTTGAAGAGGTCCTTTCTCTCTTCAAAACAATAGTGCATCGAATCATTCTTATATATAGCTTATCCACTCACATAATACCAGGAAGTGAATATCATTTGGGCCAAAATATGGATTAAAGTACTAGGCATGGTGTTAGTTGGGAGTTTTTCTTTTTTTTTTTTTTTTATTTTTTTTATTTTTGAGATAGGATCTCACCATGTAACCCTGGACTGGCCTAGAACCCTACGTAGTCCATGGCAGCCCTCAAACTGACAGAGATCTGCCTGTTTCTACCTTCTGAGTCCTGGGATTAAAGGTGGTTGCTACCACAGTTAGCCTTGTGTTAGTTTTAAAAGGAGAGATTAATTTTGGCTCTCCTTATCAAAGTTTTCAGTTCATGGTAGCTTTATGCCATTGTTCCTGGGCCTGCGGTGAAGCAGACCATTATGGAAGAGAGAGTAGTGAAGCTGAGCTGCTCACTTCACAGCTATTGGGAAGCTGAGAGAGACAGGAGGGCTTGGAACAGTACATACCCCAAAGCACACCCCCAGTGACCTGCTTCCTGCAACTAGGCCCACTACTGAGAGTTACCATCATCTCCTTTCAAACTGAACATAGCAGTGCATTTGTCTGCTTTTTAGATCAGTCTTCCTTATCCTATCACCTTTCAATGACTGGCTTCACCAGCTGGGGAGCCAGAAGTCTTCAATCTCAATGAGATTTTTGAGGGATACTTCATATCCAAACTTAACAGGTATATACAGGTATAAAAACAAAACAAAACATTGAGCTGGATCCTTAAGACACACCCATTTCCCCACATGTATGTCGTCTTTCAATAATAAGTCAAGTGAGGGGCTGGAGAGATAGCTTAGCGGTTAAGAGTGCTGAACGCTCTTACAGAGGATCCGGGTTCAATCCCCAGCACCCACATGGCGGCTGAGAACCGTCTGTAACTCCAATTCCAGGAGAACTCCAGTTCCAGGGGAATCCGACGCCCTCTTCTGACCTCCGTGGCATCGCACAACCGGGTGCACAGACCTGCATGCAGAAAGTACATTCATACACATAAATAAATAAAATATTTTTAAAAATTAAAAAAAAATCTTTCAAAAAAAAAGTCAAGTGAGGTCTGGGGAGATGGCTCAGTTGGGAAAGTGCCTGTTGTACAGGTGTGAAGAAGACCTGAGTTTGGGTCCCCAGCACCCACATATAAAGCCAGTCATGGCAATGTGCGCCTGTAATCCCAGACCTGGGGAGGTGAAGACAGGAGGATCCCTGGGGCTCTGCCCAGTCAGTCTAAACAAGTCAGCAGGAGACCCCAAATAAGGTGGAGAGCAATCTAGGAAGACACCTGATGTCACCCTCTGGCCTCCACATGCATACATACATGCACATAAATCTGTGCATGCACACAATACATACACGAACACATAGACACACATAAGTAAAAATTAGTATAGAGATAATTAAAGCAATATAGAACTGACTATGGGTTAGGCAATAACTGAAGATAGGGTATTTTTGAACTGGACTTAGAGAACACGTAGAATTAGGCAGTGGTGGCGCACACCTTTAATCCTAGCACTTGGAAGGCAGAGGCAGGCGGATCTTTGTGAGTTCAAGGCCAGCCTGGTCTACAGAGTGGGTTCCAGGACAGCTGGGACTACAGGGAGACCCTGTCTCGAAAAGACCAAAAAAAAAAAAAAAAGAATTAGGCAGAAGAAGGTAATCTTGGCAAAATGAACAATATGAAAAACCCACTGGTGGGAAAATACAGGATGTGTACTAGGAGGAACAAGATCCATGGGAACAAAGCAAGTCTGTGGAAGAGACACAGGAAGTGTTCACGGAGGAGACACGACTATGGATCAGCCTCACTGGCATTAGTCATGAGCTGGGGCTGAGTGGCTAGAGGTCAGGAAGTTTTAGAAGGGGGCACAAGGAGTTCAGTCAGTGAAACACTGTGCCACCACGAATAGAAGGGTAATGCTAGCTGGAGTGAGGACTGCAGAAAGTGAAGCAAAAGCAGCCTTACAGCAAGAAAGGTAGCATTCTGGCTTTAGGAGAGACTTGTTACCCAAATCTGTTCTCTGCTTTGGCAGTAATTGAACCCTTCAGTTTCAACTTGGCACTGAGAATAGAGATATTCTTCTAGTCTCCTTCATAGCTAGGCATGCTGCGTGACTAACTCCTAGCGAATGGAATGTGAGTGAAGTAACTTCCCATAACCAGGCTCTTAATAGAATGTGAATATGCTGATGGCAGACAATCCAGTCTGGAACTGGAGAGATCTTGGAACTTCCTAGGAATAGTAGAGCAATAGCATAGGTGAGCATGCGTCTGTGCCCCCGGGAAGCAGCCACTAGAAACAGCAGTGTTGGTGTACACTGCCTTAGCATTTCAGGTCCCATTCCCATGGACAACACTGTGAAGGGACCACGCACTACCCACACAGCCATACACCGTACCGCAGAGCAACCTGGGTAGGTAGGACAGATCAGAAGAGTGAGTCTTGGGAAGCTTCCATGTGGAGATAATCTGAATCTACATCCTAATTAATACAAGATTCCAAATCAGAGAAACTAACTGGAGTATTTCCAATAACAAAGAAAGGGAAATTGGATAGAGTAGTGTGCACAGGGTGAGAAAAGGTCAAGATTTTATGAGTGAATAAATTTCCATGCGTCCAATTTCCATGATCAGAGCTGTGGGGAATATCAAGAATGGAGAGTTCTTGCCAACTTGGAACCTAAAACTTAAAGAAAAACACAACAATAAATGAAGTCCTAAAGACAATAACACTCAAAGTATTAATAATCTAGTGAAACTATATTTACACAAAAATCTCTATTTTATATCCTTATTACTATCATTATCATTGGTAATGGAAACTGAACTGGGGTTTTCATGCACCCTAGGTTTATGCTTCGCCACAGAGCTACAACCCAGCTTTATGGCCATAACTTTAATACAGAGGAGTGAAGTGAGGCAGTGATCTAGTGAATAAAAGACATTTATACCAAGATGTTAATACACAGCAGCTAAGTGACAGCTGGAGGCGGTCTTGTTATTAGGCAGAATAGACCTAGGTAGCCTCCAGTTCCAAATCACAAGATTTGTCACTTTCCCCCTTAAGCTGCCCTTAAGTTATCAGGTACAGCACTCATTTTTCTATTTGTCTTTAGACACCTGGCTTTTGCAATGCAGAAGAGTTTTAAAAAGCCGATTCTCCTCCCCTGCCCAAAAATGAAAAAGAAAAATCAATATATTTTTATTTGCACAAGAAAATGAAAACATAGTTGCCTCAGAGGAACAAAACATCTAATTTATTTTACAATCTTTTCTAAACATTTCTCCAGAAAAGCTTATGCTTATGGGTAGTTTCTGAATATGACCTTTAAAATACATTGTTTGGGTAGTTTCATTCTAAACAATCAATAATAATAATAATATACTATAAAAGAAAATGCACTTGGAAAAAAATAGTGTAAGAGGCACAATGTTTATGTGTGGGGACTAGCCACAAATCTTGCAAATCTTTCCTCAGTGGTAAGACTGTTTTCATTGGGGCACTGCTGTTAAGACCCACTGAATATTTATTAAGGAGTTATTATGAGAAGCACTCTGCAGAACACTCTGAAAAGGAGGTTTGTAAGACACATTCTCTGTTCTCATATAGTAGGTTACTGCCTCAAAGGGTATGCAGACTCATGTGCATAGCTATTCAATAAATACGTGGTGCTAAGTAGAGGCCCTAAGTGTTCTGGACATGTAGGGGAGGAGAAGATGGATTCTTACTGGGTGAAGCTGGAGGGGTTCATGGGCGGGGGTGTAGATTGGCAACATTTGGACATGCCCAGTGAGAAATGAGCTTGGGCCTATAGCAAGGTCGAGAAGCACTTGTATAAACCAACTAAAACAAAGGGCGAATATGGGCCACAGAATGAGCATTGTGTTAGATTTCTGCCACTGTGGCTAAGTAGCTGAGAATATCCACTGAAGAGGAAGGAAGATTTAGTTTGGCTCATAGTTCCACAGGTCTGGGCTCTTAGTTGATTGGCCTGTTGCTTTTGGGCCTGTGGCTGGGCAGAACATCATGAAAGAAGGGCATGGCAGAGCAAAGCTGGTCTTGGTGTCAGGAAAGAGAGAGGTGATGGGTTAGAGTCCCAATAGTCCCCATCAAGGACCCAGCTTCCCTCCACGAAGGCAACTTCCTGCAATTTTCACCTCTTCTCAATAATGCCATGTGGCTGTTACAGGAACTTTTAAGGTCCAGCAATAACAAGAGGCTAAAGTAACAATGTCCTGACTTTTCCTGGAGAAATGTGAAAACGTGCTTACTCGTCTCCAGTTAGAAAGGGCACCAACAGACCGAATGAGTGCTCCAAATCAAGCTCAACGAACCACTGAGTTTACTGGGGTGACTTGTAGGAGCATTCATGAATTAAAGGCAGCTACATTACCCAGAAGTCCTCTGGGAAGATGGTAGCTACACCATGAAGAGTCCTCCCTGGTGTGTGAATGACACATGAAAAGCTGTACCACCGAAGAGGACCCCTGGGCAGTTACATTACTACACAGTCACAGCCTCCAGTTAATCTTCTACCTCCTATGTAACCCCAGGAAAGGAGGTCCACGCAAGAGCATCATGAGTCTCCCCTCCCTCCAAAAAGGAATGTTGATTTCCCTGATCTCATGAGGGTCTCATGATGGGGATCATACCTGCTCTGATTTCTCAACAATGATGCCCGTCTGGAGAAGTATTTATGACAACTGCACTTTTGGTTTTGAATAAGTAACTTCATTAAATATGTAGACAAAGAAACAACAAATAGCAAGTAGCAGACAGAAGAGGAGGATATCATCATATTGGGTACCTACAACATCTGGCAGAGACAGCTAGAGTAACCCAATTGAGAGAAGAAGCAGAAATAGTATCAAATATGGTGCTGCGACATCCAGGCCCTGTCAGGGCAGCCACTTTGAGTTCCTGACTGAGAGTTCTGGGCAGAGCAGAGAGCATTCCCTTCAGGCAAGACTTCCAAGTACAAGAAAAACTGGGGAGTGGTAGCAACATCCAGCAGAAATGAGGGGGAGCCCTGCTGGGACCATGATGCTGGAGTTCCAGACTGAGAGATTACTGGGCAGAGCAGAGCAGAGCAGAGCAGTTTCTCCTTTTCTCACTGTGGGCATTTTTATAGTATGAGATAAATAACAGTGACCTCTGTTGCAAATGTTTTACCTTCTAGCTGTTCTCAAGGGCACAGAGTTTTTAATACTAGTTAGCTGTTTGCTGTTTTTCTTCCTTATTACAGGGTCAGGGGCCCAGCCCACCCCAAGACGAGGCGGCTCTGAGGATAGTTGACATAAACATGCTCAAGTCTAAGACAAGGGGGCCCATCTTGTTCTCAGAGTTAGCAAGTGCAAATAGCACATGACAGTTTGCCAATATGCTTCATATTACAAATGGCCATAAGAGGTCCAGAGGAACAGATACACAGCAGAAAAAAAAAAGATGCTGTGTGGGTTCTTATCTCTCAAGTCATGATAGGCAGGTCAAGAACATAAAAGACCTTTGAACATGTGGTGACAATTCCTTCTGTGTCTTAGTATGACAGAGACCAGAGGCATCAAAGACAGAAGGCGGAAGACAAATCTGGAGCCTGCTTACTGCATTATTCTAGCTGAGAAGTCCAGAGGGCTTCAGCAGGGTGAACATGAATGAAGGTGGAAGCTCTCCTGGGGACCTTACCAAGAAGGAGGCTTCAGTCAGGGTTTGGTGACTGGGGAGAAATGGAAGGGGAAGCGGCCCACCTGGAAATAATCTTCTAGCCTAGAAGTTATAAACAGGACTTTATCTTCTGACAGAAAATGGAAACAGAGTTTGGGACATGGCTCTGCAAGAAAAATGCTTGCTGTGCAAGTATAAGGACTGGGGTGTGGATTCTCCAAACCCATGTAAATGTCAGATGGGGCTGGTGACCTGTCTTTCAACCAGTGTACTTGGTGGGCAGTAAAGCAGTACCTGAAACAGAAGACTCCACGTTCAGCAAGAGACTTCACCTCAATATATAGCACAGAGAGCAACTGAGGAAGCATCCCATGTCAGCTTCTGGCCTAGATATAAGTGTGTTGCATCTACACATGTACACACACATATACACACATACAAAACGGCATATGCTCATATGCACACCACACACCTATAGATACACAAAAAAAGTGGAAACGAAGAAGACATTGTATTTCTCCTGAAGATATAGTAACAGAATTCAGTATATAAGTAGATGGCAAATTGCATCCTGCTCCTCTGACTTCCAGTCAGTGGTGATGTATTAGGCACTTTTCTGTTGCTGTGATAAACCACCATAACCAAGTAAACTTATAAAAGGAAGAGTTTGCCGGGCGTGGTGGCGCACGCCTTTAATCCTAGCACTTGGGAGGCAGAGGCAGGCGGATCTTTGTGAGTTCAAGGCCAGCCTGGTCTACAGAGTGAGTTCCAGGACAGCTGGGGCTACAGGGAGACCCTGTCTCGAAAAGACCAAAAAAAAAAAAAAAAAAAAAAAAAAAGGAAGAGTTTATTTGAACTTAAGATTGACAGTTCCAGGGAATTAAAGTCCATCCTGGTCAGGAGGCATGGCGGCAAGGAGCTGGAGCAGAAAGCTGAGGTTCACATTTTCTAGTGAATGCCAAAAGCAGAGAGAGAAAGAGAGAGAGAGAGAGAGAGAGAGAGAGAGAGAGAGAGAGAGAACAACTGGAGGCCAGCAAGGCTTGTTGAACTCTCTAATGCCGCCTCCAGTGATGTACTTCCTCCAGCATGGCCACACCTTCAAAGATCTCCCAAAACAGCACCCCCAGCTGGGGACAAAATGTAGTACTTGAAGCCTATGGGGGACACTCTCATTCAAACCACCACAGGTGAGTAATGTTTTCTCTTACATACTATGTTTTTGTTAGTTTGCCCTTCAAAACATATCCAGAAACAAACATTTCACACCTCCACACCAGACAGCATCCTGGGCTAAATCATCATTATCATTCACTTGTATCATTCCATGTATCTTCTAACTGGTTTCTCCCAAGTCATTCCTTTATTGCTAGAGATTATTCTTTACACTTCCAAGTTATCTTTAAATTGAAGGTAAAGTTATCTCATCCTTATTCTCAAAACTTCACAGTAATTGTCCAGGCCACTCTAGGTAAAGATCAATCAAAGTTACAACAAAGTAGCCCAGCAAGCCCTCCCCAGATGCTTCTCCCCTGAGCTATAGTCACTATGTTCTTCATCTTCATGTGCATCTACCCTGGTACCCACCTTGCTATGCCTGGAAAATACCAATCATGGTTCTGGCTCAGGGATCTTGCACTTGTTACCTCTTTCTGTTGGGTTTCTGGTCAAAATGTTGATTTATGGGCCCAGGGTGATGTCTCAATTGCTAAAATGCATGCTGCACAAGCATGAAGGAGTGTTTGCTTCTCCAGCACCCAGATAAAGCCAGGCACAGCAGTGCGTGTCTGTAACCTCAGTGCTGGGAGGTGGGACAAGAGCTGGTGGAGCTGGTGCTTGCTGGCCAGTGAGTCTAGTCAGTCAGTGAGCTCCAGGTCCAAAGAGAGGCCCTGTCTCAAAAGTCAGATGAAGAGTGACTAAGGAAGACACCTGATGTCAACTTCACACACGCATGGACATGTACACATGCAGAAAGATCACTTTATCAGAGAAGTCTGCCATGCCACCAGGTTGCACTGGTTTCTCCAAGTCGTTCCTCTATCGCTAGGGATTACTCTTTACACTTCCAAGTTGTCTATAAATTGAAGGTAAAGTTATCTCATCCTTCTTCTCAAAACTTCACAGTAATTGTCCAGGCCACTCTAGGTAAAGATCAATCAAAGTTACAACAAAGTAGCCCAGCAAGCCCTCCCCAGATGCTTCTCCCCTGAGCTATAGTCACTGCGTTCTTCATCTTCATGTCTCTTCACCGTATTTTACTCCCATTACATCCCAGCTGAATGTTTTTCAGAATATTTCACAAAACACATATGTATATAGTTTATATTCTGAGTTTCTAGAAATTAGGAAGGCAAATCTATTTTTTCTTTGATTACTTTATCTCCAATATCTAGAACACTTTTTAAAAAATCTTTTCAAGACAGGGTCTCCCTGTATCCCCAGCTGTCCTGGAACTCACTCTGTAGACCAGGCTGTCCTTGAACTCACAAAGATACACCTGCCTCTGCCTCCTGAGTGCTAGGATTAAAGGTGTGTGCCACCACACCTGGCATGGACTGGGGCCCTGGATAGGACTAAGAGCAGGAGGAAGCCTAGCATGCGGCTATTCTCCTCTGCCTCCTGGCTACTATGATGGAAACTGCTCTGTCTGCCTTGACCTCCCCCTCCCCCATTAGAGCTGGGAGAAACTTCAGAAACTGTGAGCCAAAACCAGTCTTCCCACCCTTCAGTTGTTTTGCTCAGGTATTTTGTCGTAGGGATGAGAATATAACACAAAAAATGGGTAGCAATGCAGTGGGGTTGTTATGGTGACTACTCAGTCATGTGGCTCAGAAGTCTTTAGTCTGAAAAAGGAATGTGGAAGAAGTTCAAAACATGGGCAACTGAAGCCTTCAATGCTATACGAAGAATTGAACATGCAGTTCTGGTGAGCACATAAGGTTAGAATAGTAACAGGAATGCTAAAAGTGAAGACTATGCTCATGAGGTTCCAGAAGGAGATAAATCCCATGTCAGGAACTGGACTAGAGGTCATTTGTGTGACATTGTCCCAAATAGCTGTGTACATACATTTGGTCCATGCCCTAAGACTTGTAGAAGATTGAGTTTAAAGGCAACAGACTAATTTGTGGAGAAAAATTTAAGGCAGCCCAGTATTCAGATGGGTCATGGTTACTGCTGGCTATTTTTAGCCAAGTTTACAGTGAGAACTGTGAGCAAAACACAGAATAAAGAGGCTTTGAAGTTTTGCAGTTTGCCCCAAAAGGAGTGCATATAAAGTTTGGGCCAACATCTGATACAGAGATTTGGCCCATTGAAAATGAGCCAGGTACTTTGCAGTAGTATAATAGAAAGGAGCTACAGGGATACCCTGTCTCAAGAGAGACAAAAAAAAATAGAAAGATGTTTTGAAGACATCTTAAGAATTGTCTAAAATCAGACAGCAGCTACGTAAGAATTAAGGTCGACAATTGACAAATGGGACCTCATTAAACTCAAAAGCTTCTGTACATCAAAAGAAACAATCAAGGAAGTGAAGAGAAATCCCACAGAGTGGGAGGAAACCTTCACTGCAGATACATCTGACAAAGCATTGATTTCCAGAATATATAAACTGCTCAAAAAACAAAGAAAAAAGAAAACAAATGACCCACTCAATAGATGGAGCAAAGAACTGAACAGAGACTTCACAAGTGAGGAATTAGAGATGTCTGAGAAACACCTCAAGAACTGTTCAACATCACTAATCATTAAGGAAATGCAAATGAAAACCACTTTAAGATATCATCTTACTCCAATAAGACTGGCTAGGATCAAGAAAACAAATGATACCAAGTGCTGGAGAGGTTGTGGGGAAAGGGGAACACTCATCCACTGCTGGTGGGAATGTAAACTCGTACAGCCACTATGGAAAGCAGTGTGGAGAACCCTTGGAAGACTTGGAATGAACTTGCCACCCGACCCAGCCATACCACTCCTGGGCATGTACCCTCAAGACTTACGCCACCACAGAGATACATGCACGGCCATGTTTATTTCAGCTCTCTTCACAATAGCAAGGAGCTGGAACCAACCTAAATGCCCCTCAACTGACGAGTGGATAGAGAAAATGTGGTACATCTACACAATGGAGTTCTATGCAGCAGTAAAGAAAGACGACATCATGAGCTTTGCAGGAAAATGGCTGGAGCTAGAGGACATCATGCTGAGTGAAGTAACACAGTCCCAGAAAAACAAACGACGAATGGTATCCCTCATCTGTGGATGCTAGTGCCAATTACCCAGTTGTAAGTATTTCCTGTGCATGGCCCCTTGAGCTTTTGTCCAAAGCAGTTGGGAGTGATGCATATTGGAACCAACAACAACAACAACAGAAAGGACTGCATCAAAGAACTGACTGAAACAGTGAACTTCTGCTCAAAACAGTCAACTTCCCCATGGAGAATATTGAGAAAGACTGAGAAAGAGATGAATAGCATGTTTGGCAGAATGCATGAGCTCTGGAGGGGTGGGGGGGATGGGGGGGACACGGGTCTAGATTTGATAAAAAATATATGTATAAATAAAAGAATAATAAATTAAAAAAAAGAAAAAGAAAAAAACAAACAAGCAAAAAAAGAATTGTCTAGACACCACTTAGCATAGGCTCATTTGAATGAGTTTTAGCTCATTTGAAAGACTGCTTTTGGAAGAGAACTTAAAGCCTTCTGCTCACAATGGACCACCTATCGAGGTGTTTCCTTCACATTAACCCACCCATATATTCAAGACCACTGTATTCATGTTCCAAAGGAGCCCAACTGTGGTTCAGCTGGTAACAGACCACTTGACATCATCCACTTAATGATGTCACAGGGTCATGGAGACATCCAACCAGATTTCAAAGGAAGGCCCATAAGGCTAAGCAATGTCTAAAAACCTGTAGGTAAGTCTTCAGAGAATGAGGGTGAATCAGAAGATGCAATGGAGTCTTCAGGAAGACAGAAATTCCAGGAAAATGGACTATCTGCTGAGAAAAACCACTGGTCCCAAGTGAGGACAGACCAAGAGAGGCAGCAAGGGCATAGCAACGAGGTGCCCAAGCTCTTGGGATTGCACATCTTGTCATGACATGGTCTGGACTCCAGAGATGGATCTATAAGATTTATAAATGTGCCTTGCTGTGAAGTTTGGGCTTGCTTTGGTCTCATCCCTTATTTCTATCCTATATTTCCTTTTTGTGAAATAGGAATTTGATTTGTGTGTCAGAGGAAACTTTGAACTTATACATTTGAATGATGTTGAAGCTATTAAGAATCTTGGAGAGGGAATGGCTGAATTTTGAATTATGATATGCACATGAGCCTTTTAGGGGCCAGGGTGAAATGTTAGGGTTTGAGCAAGTGTGTTTGAGTATTGAGTTGATAAGGAGTCAAATTATGATGGGTGATCTTCACTGACAACTTGTTTGGATTGAGAAGCACTTCAAGTGTCAATGAATCTCTTTCTGTGTGTCTCTAATTTATTTATAGAGAGAGTTAACTAAGGTGGGGAGGGAGGATTCACCCTGAATGTGCGTGGCACCATGCTGCAGGCTGTCAGCCCTTCCGGAATAAAGGCAGAAGAAAGGGAAAGCCAGCCAGCACAGGAAGTCTCCATTTCCTGCCTGTCATGATGTAAGATGCTCCAGAGACCCTACCACAACCTCTCTATCATGGTGGGCTAAAATCTATGAAATCTCTAAAACCATGGGCCAAAATAAATCTTCCTTCCCTGAAGTTGTTTTGTTCAGGTATGTTTGTCATGGCAATAAAATACTAACAGACAATGAGCCTGTTTGTATCAAGCGCAACATAAGGAGAGACATACAAATTTGTCTGTGGGAAGTTTTTATGGACGCAGGGTGTCAGTAAGATTTACAGAAGTTCCATTGGCAAAAGTTAGTCACAAGCCAAAACAAACCAAAGGATACTGGTGCCCAGGAAGAACTTTCTAGGAAACAATATACGTATCACAGATTTTCTTTTCTTTTCTTTTTTTTTGGTCTTTTCAAGACAGGGTCTCCTGTAGTCCCAGCTGTCCTGGAACTCACTCTGTAGACCAGGCTGGCCTTTAACTCACAAAGATCCGCCTGCCTCTGCCTCCCGAGTGCTAGGATTAAAGGTGTGTGCTACCACACCCAGATTCAGATTTTATTTCAATGGAAGGTTTTTGCTTAGAGCCTACAGTCTGTTACCTACTTATAAAAGAGTCCATTTTTTTATTTTTTATTTTTATTTTTATGTGTGTTTTTTCCTGCATTATCTCATAAGATACTGATCATTTGTCTATTGTATTGACTATAATTCCCCCTCTCTCTAATACTTAAACTATTGGCCTTCTGTATCCCCTCCCTAGTGGACACAGGTACTTTGATGTACAGTCTGTTTGTATCTTTCATCGTGGTGTTTCTCCCTATAATTTGGAACCATAGTGATCCATCAATAGTAGGATCTTTGAAGGCTTTGCACTGTGTTTTGTTGAGCTGTGTGTTTGGATTTTGCATCAATTCTACGTAATACTAGTGGGAACATATTCTAGAAACGAGAGGATGATGAAAAGAGGATCAAGCACCTATGTTTTTGCAGCCACTTTTCTTATTCAGTTGATTGCATTCTTTCAAAGGGCAGGTGAGCTGGTATCTGTAGGTCTGTCAGGGACGAAGGGAGGTAGATATGGACAAAGAAATTAGTGAGAGATGGGGAGGCAGAGCTGGTGAGCCAGTAAATTGGGGTTCCTGCTGAAAAGAGCTAATTAGCTTTGATTATTGATTCATGAGTCAGGCACTTCTCACTTATGGCTCAGCAGAGTAAATGGGCTTCAAAAAGGCTGAAGAAGCCAAGGCAGGGAGTGTAAAGCACATTGGTCATTTCAAAGTTTAAACCATAGGATTAAACTAGGGAGGACATCCTTACCAGAGGAGGTGTGACTGGTCACTGAAAATCAGTTTGATGGTGTAGGTCATTCCTGGTGTTGGTGTGGTCTTCCGGAGTCTAGTGTAGGAGCTCAGGACAAAGAAGTGGCCTCCCATAGGTTCCATTTAATGTCACAATGATTCTACACATCAGCTTGAGTTCATGAATTCCAAACAACTTCTCAACTGCCAGGGTTTTGTTTTGTTATTGGTGGGGTTTTTTTTTGGTGGCTTTTTTTTGTTTGTTTGTTTTGGTTTGGTTTGTTTTGAGACACGGTCTCCACAGAACTCCAGCTAGACTGGAACTTGCTACATAGACCAGGCTGGCCCCCATCTCATACAGATCTGCCTGCCTCTTCCTCCTCAGGGTTAAGATCAAAGGTACATGCCACCATACCCTGTTAACTGCCACATTTGGTAATAACTTTGTCTTGGCTTCAAACAAGCTGTGAAATGACAATTAAATTCAGTTTCTTGTATTTTTCCCTGGAAGGAATTAAGCAAGCTGCTTAGCAAGGTATCAAAGTTAGGAACATGTAAAAATTCTGTCAGGAGGATGGTAGTATGGAATTTCATAAGATAGTTTTGCTTTTCCAAAAGTCATGAGAAAAATAAATTAAAAAATAAATGTTTCAATAATCCTATATTGAATTCATATTTTCCTTTGCTAAAAGATAAAAAAAATACTTCAAATGCAAAGAAGTTTATAGTTCAGTTATGAGAATGCACTGAAGAATAGAAGTGTAGATGCCTGTGACCTCTCTGGAGCTAACGAGGGTAATTCAGAAGTTAAGTTGGTAGCCTTGATGCACGTGTCCAATGTGATCATTCCTGAAATTTGTCAGATTACTTGATCCTGTTAAAGTTGCTTCTGTGTTCATTAAGGAGATGGGTCTATAGTTCTCCTTTCTGGTTGTATCTTTGCCTGGTTTTGGTATCAGAGTGATGCTGGCTTCAGAGAAGGAATTTGGGAGATTTCCCTCTGCTTGAATCCTTCTGAATAATTTGAGTAATAATGGTTGTAAGTTTTTTTGAAATGTTTTATAGAATTCTGCCATGAAACCATCTGGGCTGGGCTTTTTTTAGTTGGGAGGTTTCTTAGTACATCTTCAATTTCTTCATGTATTATGGGTCTGTTTAAGCTGTCGATCTCTTCTTGGTTGAGGTTTGGTGATTCCCAGGATTTCAGGTATTCATCCATTTCTTCTTGGTAGAGTATAGGTTTTTGAAGTATTCCTGTATGATTTTCTGGATATTTTCCTTGTCTGTTGTGATATTTCCCTTTTCATCACAGATTCTATTGATTTGGAGTTGTTCCTTCTTTCTTTTGCTTAACTGGGCTAGAGGTCTGTCTATCTTGTTTATTCTCTCAAAGAACCAACTTTTGGATTCATTGATTTTTTTGTATTGTTTTCTTTGTTTCTATTTCATTGATTTCTGCTCTGATTTTTGTTATTATCTTAGGATCATTCTCTTAAAATAATGGTGTTTATAACATCATACTTTTGAGTTATGGTGCCATTTTTTTTCCTTCAGGCACCAAAAGACTCTTTGAAGCTAGTGTCATAAACCTCAGGTGACAGGACATGGGAAAGCCACCAGGCTAATGTCAGATTTGTAGCTACCTTATGATTTATAGCACACAGTCTTAGCTTTCTCCTCCTGGTGAACAAATTCAATACATCCTAAACAATATTCATATTCAACATCTAAGGATGCACATGTATACAACACAGATCAATTATATAAACTAACAATAAAAATTCAAGATGTAACATTTAACCCTTTACAAATGTGTGTAGCTTCCTTGCCTGTGCTTGACTCAATAAACATTCGTCAATGAATTGTGAGTACTGTTTGTGATGAACATTATGCATTGAAATGAGTAGTAATTGAAATATTATTGTTTCATTTCAGTATACATTACTCCCGGATACCTAGAGAACTGAATTTGCTGGTTACTATTTTTTTCCAGAAAATAGTGTTGTATGATGAGCTTTAAAGGCATTTATTATTCATTTAGTCTTTGTTTGATAGGAACAGATTTAGATCATGTATGTAGGTCTGTCTCAGCCATAGGTGACAATTTTGCACATGAAAAAGGAAATTTTGTGACCAAAATAAGTTTTATAATTTGTCACATTCCCACATTCCTGGTTAAAGAAAAGATGTATGAAAATCTAATAAGGTCAAAAATCAAATATGCAACAAAAGCGAAGACTGCTCTGCGTGAAGTGAACATCTGTTCATGGAAATTTCTTGATAGTGAAATATAAAAGATAAAGAGGTCATGAATCCCAAAACAATCTCTAAAGACTGGGTAGGCGGATTTGTTATGGTTTGCTCCAGGCCTTGTACACGTTAGCAGTAAAAGTCCTTCCTAGGTGACTCTGAAATCTGATCGATCGCTAGGGGTCAGGAGAAAAATTGCCAGGACCAATCGACAATAAGTGAAGATGCCCAAAGCAGACGAACTCAGGTGTTAGGTCTTGCCTCAGCCATCAGTATTCCAGGATACCGTCAGCACTCAGACCGGGCGACTCGGAAGAGAGGCAAACGGTTTCCGGAGCTACAGAATGGGCATTCACTGTTCAGAGGTTCCTGCATGTGGGTAGGTCAAGCGAGATAAGTCATACTTCCAACCTTGTATCCTCATTGCATCAGAGGTAGGAGCAGTCGGGAAAGCGTTTTGTGGAAACCTCAGGCACCACTGGACTTGGTGGAATTTAGTGGGCGGTATCCCACAATTTAATCCCCTATGTGTAAGTAAGTGGCAGGTGCATGTGCGTGTGGGAGGTAGTGATTGGTGGAAGTAAGTGTGAGTGTGTGTGTGTGTGTAGTTTGTTAAGCAACCGCACAGTGCTTGAATGTGAAGGCCAAGTGCTTGACAGAGACGGGGGTTTGTCTTCCAATACGGGTAAATTGTCCCAGACCAAGATCTTTATTACGTATGGGAGAAATTTAGGAAACCTTCTTGCTTTGGAACTCGTAATATGTTACCAGCGGGGGAAGGCTGAATTGGCCTGGATTTCACGATGTAGGGAGGCCAGACCAGGCCGGCCTCAGATTCACAGACAACCACCTGCCTATGCCTCGCCGTGCTGGGAGTTGAAAGTCTGGTACCACTACCGACCCTGGGTCCTTGCATTAGCTATTTGAGACAGGATCCGGTTACTGAACATGGAGTTTGCCATTTCACCTAGACTAAGTGGGCCAGCCAAGTGCCCGGGGGATGCTCCTTCTCTCTGCTTCCTCTGCTGGGATCTACACACATGAGCTGATTGGTTATAATTTCTTTTTTTTGGTTATCTAAAGGGATCCCAGAAGCCGAACGCAGGTACCTACAGGCTTGCAGAGGGCACATCACTTTGACTGATGAGCGCCTCGTTCTTCCGCAGCCTTCCGCCTAGCTTTTAAAATTACATTTTATTTTTATTTTGTGTGGAGGGGTGGCACATGCGACGGCATGACGTGGGAATGTCAGAAAGCAACTTGCGGGAGGTTAAGTAGTGTCGCTCTACACCTGGGCATTCCAGAATGAACTCAGCGTCATTATCCTTGGCAAATCGGCTCTATACTCACAGAGTCTCTTGTTATGGCTCTCCTGATCCCTTATGGGATAGGGTAGCATGCTGAGGCCAAGTTGGCCTGAAACTCGATATGAGACCACACTGACCTCGAACTCATGAAAATCCTTCTCTGGCCTCAGCAACTCAGGTGCCGATATTATGGGAATGCACACTACTCCCAGCTTTGTGTGGTTCTTTTTTTTTTTTTTTTTATAATTTTTTTTTAATTTTAGTTATTTCCATATGGGTGCCTGACTGTATTGTCTGCTGGCAGCTGTGCACCCGTGAACGTGCAATGCCGCGGAGGGCAAATAGTCGTCGGACTCCACTGGAACTGGAGGCTCCGGAATGGGAGTTGCAGCACGCTCTCCGGCTGCCCATGTGGGTGCTGGGGTCGAAACCCGGTCCGCTGCAAGCGTCGGCACTCTCCAACGCGCCGGCAATCGCTCCAGCCCTTGTGTGGTTCTTAATAGAAGTTTAAGGATAAGATGCTAGACACAGGAAAAAGTTTTCAATGTTGTATGTCATTTAAAATCTCCATATTTCAGGGCTGGAGAGATAAGGCCATCGTGGTGAGAGAGCTGAACCACTACTTGCAGAGGACTGGGGTTCGATCCCCATCACCCAACATGGGTGGGCGGAGAGCCGTCTTTAACTCGTTTCCCAGGGGAATCCAACACCCCTTCTGACTTCCGCGGCATTATGCACAACAAGGGGACACAAACCTACATGCAAACAGTACAGTCATAAACAATAAAAAATAAATAAATTTGATTGAACAAACAACCTGGCACCACCCACTGGATGGTGGGGGCTGTGGGGGTTTTGTCACAACAGCCTGCAGATAGTTTGTGCATGAAGGATGCTTGGACTCATGGATTAGCACTTATAGCTAAAAATGAAAAAAAAAAAAAACTGGGAGAAAGATGCAGGACATTTATGGCAGAATGGATGATTTGGGATGGGATGGGATGGGGATGGGGGTGGGGGGGGAGTGGAAAGGGAAAATAATACAACTGAACGAATTGGAAAAATGTATGAAATGCACAAAGCAATCAATAAAAAATAATATAAAGAATAAAAATAATAATAAAATTAAAAAAAAAAACTAGACAGATTTCAAATTTTCAGCACTTCTAGAAGATAACATTGATTTGTTCCCACTGCACCTTGGCCTTGTCATTCCTGGTTCCAATCCTTTTCTAGAGAGTAGATGTGGCGATGTTGTATCCGTTCATCCATTTGTGTCTAGGCTACCACTGTGGCCTTGGTCAAAAGAGTATACAGGGAAAGACTGTCCTGAGACATGTAATTAAGTCAGCCTAATGCAGCCATGGAGGAAGGCCAACCACAAGGCATACAACCACGGTGTTTCAGCCAACAACCAGCGTCACCTGCTGCATGGAAAATCCAGCCATCTTGCATCTTCTTGCTCAGACAGCCATCCAGTTTATGGCAACAGCATTACAGATCTCAGCAAAGGAACCAACTGTTGCATCCACAGAATAAGGACAGTTGTGGTGAACTAAAAATGTAGGAATGTCCATGTCTTAAAGTCGGTGTTGGTTACTCAGGGCCACGGAGCACGGGTAAGACAGAAAATTTGTGGGCGAAAATGGAGATAGGTGCGGGAGGGAAATTGCACTATCAGTAAGTCGGATGTAAGCATATTTTAAGGGGTGTTTGAGAGGGTAGTGCAATCGTGAAGCAACATAAATGTAGAGAAAGTTTGAGATAGACAAAGTAGTACAGGGTAAGACCAGATTATCTTAAAATTTTCCTATGATCACAAAATAACAATCTCTTTTTTATCAACAATAGTTTATTTTTATTTTTTTAACAATCTAGACCCATGTTCCCAACCAGGGTCCCCGCAAAAGAGGGCCCCACCCCAATCTCACCAGAGCTCATGCATGCTTCCAAACATGTTTTCATCGCTTATCGACTTCTCAGAATCTTAATCATGGTCTCAATATTTCCTCCAGAGAAGTGACTGGTGTTTGGAGACAGAAGTGTCACGTGTTGCAGTTCAGTCCAGTTTCAGATTTGATTCAGTGCCTTGTCTGTTGTTGTTGTAGAATGTAATGGTTTGTGTGTTATTATGAGGTGGGGTTTCAAAGATGCATTTAAGAAAATGCCCAACTGCTTTGGTCATAAGCTCAGGGGGCCCTACACTAGAAATGCTTACAATTGGGTAAGTGGCACTAGCATCCACATATGGAGGATGAGGGACAAATAAACAATCGCTTAAAAACACTTAATAGATGGCGGGAGGAGGAAAAGCATGGTTGTGTTACAGTGCGCCATTTAACACATAGAATGGTTCTTCAGGGGATAACCATTGATACTAAAAGAAACAAAACTTACTGAGCAATGAAAATTGCACGGGTGAAGGAAAAGACACCAAGTGTTAAAATCAGAACGACAAGAACAGAGCATTGATGTGCCGTCCCGTTTAGTATCTCAGCGACTGCTATGAGGGGCAGAAGAGCGGAGGAGAACCAGATCGCTAAACGTTGGAGGTCGAACCTGATCTACAATAGCAGTATGTGGCCGAAGCGCGCGAGCCAGAACAATATAATAGGGACCGCTAGTCGAAAAAGATAGACCAAAAACACAAAACAACATATCAGATGACATAAAGAAACCATTAAAATAATAAAGCACTAGATTGGGGTGGCTGATAGCTTTTCGATTTGTCAATACAAGCAAAACACTAAAAGAGGAATCTCTGTAAGGGGCATGGGCTTGGCCATGTGAACAATATTGTGAAGGTTTTTCTAAATTGGTTACTTAATGATGGCGGGGGCCCCAGCCATAACTGTGGGTGGTAGAGATCCTAGGTGTAATACCAATCCAGCAGGGGACACTGATTGTATTTCCCTAATAATGGGCCTTCTCGACAATGAAATCGAGGAAGCTGCCCCCGGATGGCCATCTACTACGGTGTAAATGGCAGTCTAGACAAGATCTGCATAATAAACAAAGGGGGCAGTTGACATGCCCAGGTGGATGGGGGAACTGTCACATGGTGGCCCGGTGCGTCAGGATTCCCACCTCAGAAGATGGAAGAGCGACAGACAATAAGGAGGTGTGACTTAAAGTTCCAGAAAACATCGCCTGACATACTAATGGACCGTGAGCTATCGCCCTGCAAGGCTGACCAAACATAAAGATATTAAACATTGATCCATCGCTGTAGGAAGAGGTGGGAATATTTAGTAAAGCATATTTGTTTAGTACAGACTTTAATTTTGGTGACCGGTGTATATTTCTGCGCCTGGGAATGCCCATCTTGTATTGACCTAACATCCCAAGAGAAAAGAAAAAAAGAAAAAAAAAAAAAAAAAAGACAAAAAAAAAAAAAATACGAAAAAAAAAAAAAAAAAAACTTTTGAAAATGTGTATACAAAACATTCAAGGCAGACCAACACAGAATTTCACACCCATACACGATAAAGCAAAAGCTGCAAAAAAGAGCGTAGACTGTAATGTCCATTCCAGAATCGAGCAAGCGATGGGAAGCTAACAGACGACTACAGAGAGAGGCATCATATGACACCGTAAGCATCTGACACCTATATGTGCGAACCCCGCTGTGGCACTATGACCTGTGCTATCAATACATCCACCAATGTAGTTGAAATGTGTCTTGATTTAAGTAATTAGCTTTCTTTGTTTTTTTTTTCCCCCCCCCCCACCCTTTCTTTGTTCTGTTACTATAAAACTGCAACGCAACTGTGACCATGCTGGAACATGATATTTGAGAAACCTAAATTTGTGTTCCCAGACCATGGTCACTCGCTATTTGGCTCCAGAAAAAACTATCTCTTAACTCCTTGGAGGTGAGGGTTATACTTTTGTGTAAATAATATTTGAGAATGTGGTTTATTTCCCCCTAAAGACTCTCTCCTTGGGTGAGACTATCACTAGTGTGTACAGCCCTAGCCATGGGTCACAACGCACACTACATGAACGCCAGTGAACACAAATGCATTCAAGGAAAGACGACGCATAAGCAGTGGTGGGGACTAGAGGGAGCCACTAAGAAAACCTGCAAAAAATTCATAAAAAATAAGAAAACCTTAACAATTAGCATAGGTCAGGGAACAGCCAACATATTCTCCATGGACTCGTGTTCGTGTTCCTGTCAGAAGCCAGGCATTGCCTGTCGTCTATGTCGGCTTCTCTCTCTGATGGACTATAAGCTGTAAGGAGAAAGAAATCTTTTTATTCTCCAAGTTGTTTTTGGGGGGTATTTTAACACAGAACTACACAGAATGTGGGAGAAGTAGGACTTGCAGAATAAAATTTGGGGTATGATGTGCACTCCCATGTGGGGTCTCTCTGTGGCGGTTGGGTGGGGTTAATCCCCGGTCGCTCAACAGTTTCACTTTTCCATGATGCATGCTTCTTTAGGACAATCCTGGGGCTGGAAGGATGGCCTAGCGGTTAAGAGCGCCAACCGCTCTTACGAGGACCCGGTTGGACCCCAGCACCCACATGGTGGCCGAGAACCCTCTGAAACTCCAATTCCAGGAGAACTCCAGTTCCAGGGGAATCCGATGCCTCTTCCTGACCTCCGCGGCATTTGCAACTAAACTACCGGGTGCACAGACGTGCATGCAGAGAGTACATTCATAAACATACAGAAAGAAAATTAAAAAATTAAAAAAATCCTTCTAAGTCCACACCATTAAAGAAAAATTGTGTGCTCTCCTAAGCCTCACAGCAGAGACTTTACGATTGGGGTTTCAGAACGCCAAATGAATGCTTCATTACCAGGGTAAAACAAATGTGTATTATTGTGTTTCCCTCATTTTTTTTCTCCTTGTTTCTGAATAATCACAATGGTAAATCTAAGTCCTTCCGAGGTGTGTAAGGATGCGATGAAGATCAAAACCACAGACTGAGTGACAAGATGAAAAGGATAGAACACAGAAAGGGCCAAAAAATAGGAAGAGAGTAGTCTTAGGAGAATAATTACCGCTGTACTGGGCTCCTTCAATCCCAAGAAAGTTTTTGCTGGCAGAAGTCCTGCAATCATACCCAGAACACAGTCCGGCTTGAAGTTGGTTCTCTAGATGCTTCTCCTGAAACCAGCCACAAATCCCAGTGTTAGATGTATAATGGCACAAGCCCCTGATAAAAGACAGCCACATGGGGCTGGGGGCACTGGAGCACTATCACCAGGAAGCAAGATGTAGCGACTGAGGCACGCGTCACTTTATCGGCCCGTGGGACGACCTCAGGTAAGGGGAAGAGGTCAAAGATTGACAGCCTCTCTGGAGTGGACAGCTGTGTGTCCCTTGAATTCTGAGAAACTCAGACCTAACACCAGGCTCTCTCAAGAGGCTCCTTCTGATACCAGACACAGACCCCCATGCCCAAATTCCCTCAGCCCCTCACCCCCACTTCCTTGTAAACCCACTTCCTTGTGTGTTGGAAATACTGTCATTTTGGGACAGTCTAGCTACTGGTCATCTTAATCCCGACATGGGCAGGCCACCACATGCGAAGAATAAACCCAACTCCTTTCATTGGGAGTCATGACTTGTTCTCCTTTTTGGTGCAGGAAGGTCATCAGCGATAGAGAGCCTAAAACATGGGTGACATCACTATCAGATGGCAAATAGCAGAGTGGATCGGTAGTCTTTTATGGTGTGAAGAGTTTTCTTTGGGCATATGAGGGCTTTTTTAAAGTTTGATTTAAGTTTTTATGTTATGCCATATAAGTGTTTTGTCTGCTTGTAAGTGCACCCGTGGGCATGCAATGCATTTGGAGGCCAGAAGAGGGTCACGGATTCCCCCAGAAACATGGAGTTAACAGAAGGTTGTTGATGCCACCGCCATTGTGGGGCCTGGAACGTGGGACGCAGGATGGGTCATCATGGCTTGAGCCATTACTCAAGCCCCGTCTTGATATTTGCACATTCTTCAGCACATGATTTAGGGATAATTCTGTACCTGATTTTTGCTTCCTTGGATCCTACTTAATAAAACAAAACAAAAAAAAAAAAACCCTCCAAAACAAAACAAAACAAACAAAAACAAACCCCCAACCTCTTTAAATCTGATGCCCAGGGCTAAATTAGTTCCTATATTATTAAGACACTGGGGTAACAGTGAGCATGGAGAAGATAGAATCTTCTAGTGGGACTTGTGTGGTGAGGTACGGGGGATGAAGGGGCAACAAAAGGTATTATAGGATGTATATATAACGGGGTAGAGTGAGTCCAGAAACGTGGTTCCCCTGCTCCCTAAGCGAGAAAAGGGGGGGGGGAGAGGGGTCCCATTGTTGTGGATTGGTGTCGCCAGTATTTGGTATGGTTAGGATGTGTTTTAGATTCTCAGTCGGATGGGGTCACAGCCACAAGTGATTTAACTATACTGCGGTGATTCAAGTGTGGGCCCCCCCCCATGTTGCTTAAAAGCTTGGTCTTCACTGAGTCCCCTTAGTCACTTGTCACCTGTGGAGACTTTCATCTGAATTTTTGGCTAACCTGCAGCTGGTGGCATTAGACTTGATTCTCTGGTCCACATTCGTTTTGCCCTTTACTAAGTCATAGAAGCATGCAAGTGTGACGTCCCTATCATAAGGTCGTAGCCCACCTAAGTCAGGGATTTCAGGAAAGCAAACTGAAGCAGAGTTCTGAGAAATAATCACCCTGGACTCCGTTCTTGCAATCTGAGAAAAGGTAGCCACAACCCTCTGCAACCATGCCTCATCTGAGCAAAAAGAAAGACACCCAATTTCTCTGGAGATGCTCCTCCTGATACCCCCCCAGGCCCCACTTACCCGTGCCCTATTCCTCACCTCCTCACCCCCACATCCTTGTAAACTCACAACTCCTTGTATGCCGGGCTTTAAAATTCCCACTTCAGCACCATCTCAACACTGGTCATCCTGATCCTGATACAGGTAGGCCAGGCCCTGCCCAATAAACCAGACTTTCTTTTTGTTGGAGTCCTGGATATTCTCCTGAATATTGTTGGAGTCCCTCATTTCTGCACCAGGTCTCCCCTCCACCCAAACCTAACACCCATACTCATTATCTTGTGCTCTTTAGTCCCCAGACTATGATTTTGGGGGAGCCAACTTGAGGGGCAGTGGAGGCAGCACTGTAATGCTTTGTAGGGTGCTTAGCCTTGGTGTCTTCTCTGCCTGGCCACACCGGGAGTTTCTCTTTGTGCTAGTGATTCTCACAGGGCTAAGTGAAATTTGAATTAGCCTCTTTATCCATGTGACTCTAAAATTAAGACGATTCTTTGAAGTGTTGTTCCCTTGCTTTCTAGGAGAGGTGTGTTTCCTATCAAGACAACCCTTCCTCCTTTTCTCACCCATTCACCATCCTGTAGCTCTTGGTAGGAAAGCCAACATATTTATTTTCCCAATCATTGAGCATGGGAGGTTTGTCTATCTTCTGATATCTTTCTCAAGTTCCTTTTCAGGGTTTAATAAATATTTTGTTGTAGAAGATCCTTTGGTGCTCTTGGTTAGGTTTGTTCCTAGGTATAGTTTGTTTTGTTTTTGAGGCTATTGTGAGTGTAGAAGGTCCCTTGAATCCTTCTTCGGTTCTTGTTTTTGGTGGAAGAGGCGACTAGATTTGTTTCTAGTTTATGGTGTGCTACTGGCCCACTTTACTAAAACTTTTTTTTTATTTAATCTGTTTACTAGTTTTCTGGTTGGAGTTCTTTAGCATCCTTAGGTAGAACAATCATATCATCACAAAAAAGGGATAGCTTGACTTTCCTCTTTTTCCAATTAGAGACTCCTTTAAGTTCCCTTTCTTGGCTTATTGCCTAGCTAGGGTTGTCAAGCACTATATTGAAGAGGGAGTGGTGACAGGGGGCAGCTTGCCGCAGTATCCTACCTTTAAGGGAATGCTTCTGTCGTTTCTCCATTTAGGATGATGTTGAATGTGGGTAGTTCTCTGTGATAGTGGCTTTGATACATTGGGAATGATCCCTCCAGATCCAATTCCTCTCAGGACTTTAACCATGAAGGGTGCTGGATTTTTTCAAAGGGCTATTTTTGCCAATCAATTAAATGAGGCGGTTACTTCGTCAGTCCATTGTATGTTTATGATGTTTAATTGGATTTTGTATGTTGGAACCATCCTCGCATGTCTGGTAGGAATCCGAACGTTGGTCATGATGATGGATGATTTTCTATAGATGTGAGTCTGAAGGCGATTTGCCAGTATCCTTTTTAGGATTTTGGCAAAGGGGAATGAATACTCATCCACTGCTGGTGGGAATGTAAACAGCCATTATGGAAAGCAGTGTGGAGAACCCTTGGAAGACTCAAAACGAGCTTGTCAGGTGACTCAGTCATACCACTCCTGGGTATATACCCACAAGACTCATCTTACCGCAGAGATACATGCTCAGCCATGTTTATTGCAGCTCTCTTCACAATAGCAAGGAGCTGGAACCAACCCAAGTACCCCTCAGCTGACGAGTGGATAAAGTGTGGTACATCTACACAATGGAGTTCTATGCAGCAGTAAAGAAAGATGACATCATGAACTTTGAAGCTAAATGGATGGGGCTAGAAGATATCATGCTAAGTGAAGTAACACAGTCCCAGAAAAACAAGCGATGAATGGTATTCCTCATCTGTGAATGCTAGCACCAGTTACCTAATTGTAAGGCAAACCGAGCAACATTAATGTGATCTGAAGACAACTGTGCTCTTATATTGTGAATCCCTTAACAGGTTCTAGAACTAAGCTACCATTTATTTTCAGAGTTAGGAAGTTTTGGTATATGGATGAAGGATATGTATGTATATTTTAGAGTAATGTAAGATCAAATGAATGCAGAAAAAAGTAGTTTGTCATGACATTATATCTAACCACAGTATTTATTTTATGGGAATACTTTTTAGTATTTCTCATACTAGGCTGCTTGAACTTTTGTCCAAGCCTTTTCTAAAATATTACACAGTAGTTAAAAGTATCAGGCTGGTGTAACTTAGCCTTTCTGGATGCTTAATGACCATACTTAATGCTCATACCAATTTGGCTGAGGGTCTTAAGGATAACTTTGTCCCTTGCCCTCAGAGGTCAACTAAGTCCCAGGGGACTATTCATGGGGGCATCTCTTGAAATGTCCTGCATATGTGAGTCACTGGTCTTCCTGTGCAGGGACGTCTTGGTAGATCCACTAATGGGACTTCTGCCAGTATCCAGTCAATAAAGAGGAAAGTCTGCTCATGCTTCAAAAAGGGAAGCCTGGTCTAGCAATACCTGACTTTGTCCTCTAGTGGATGGAACTGGTTATTGAAAAGCCAAAAGGAGCCAGGGGCACCCTCCTCTCCCCCAAAAACCTGAGTGACCCTTAAGGACCAGATCTTCAACAGACCTTGAGAAAACAAAAACCTTGGTTAATCTGGGCTAACTGCATGGCCTTAAACATCCAAAAGGAAAGTATAACCAGAAATAAATAGTAAGGCCTGAGAAATTGTACTTCAGGTATAAAACTTGAGATCTTAGTAAAACGACAAAAGAGCACAGTTGTTTTGCCTGTCTTACTGGCAAGTGCAGCTACCCTGAGGCTGCCACTGCTTTTACCATCCTTCAAAGACATGAGAAGACACAGCTTTTCAACCTTCCAGTATGGACTGAAGATTCATGTCTCTCTAAGAATTCTCCAAACCTTCAGTGCCGGATGGGGACTGCTGAGACATCCAAATTCTGGACTGAGCTACTACTGGGGTTTCCACTTCTTCAGAGTATAGACTGCCATTGTTGGACTACCCAGGCTGTATCATGGAGACCAGTACAGGAAGATCAAGACAGGACACAGTGCTTGCTGGACCTCATTTGGTGACCATGGGAAGGGAAAACCCCAGTGTGGAGCACAAGGGCAGAACTGATGGTGGTTTGGGCTTGCCAAGGAGGAGACTTCGAAGATGACATCTTTCAGCTTAATAAAAAACATCATAAGCTGAAGATGCTAAAACCTATGATATATGTGGCATGTATATGTGCATATTTTGGAGTAATGCATATTGGAAGGAATAACAACAACAACAATAACAACAACAACAGAAAAAACTGTGTCAAAGAACTGACTGAAATGGTGAACTTCTGCTCGAAACAGTAAACTTCTGCACTGAGAATTTTGAGAGAGACTAAGAAAAAGATGAAAAATATGTTTGGAAGAATGCATGAGCTCTGGTGGGGTTGGGGGCAGAAAGGGGGGCACCAGTCTAGATTTGATTTGTAATGTAATTTGATTTGTATTAAATGCACAGAGCTTCAATAAAACATTGCCAAAAAAAGAAGTTGCTTACGGCAGAGTTATTGGCAGTGTAGGGAGAATCTAGAGTCTAGTACAGTCTAGGGGAAAAGTTCTGTGTAGTGAATAGAGGCCTGGCACAAACAAGCCTTCATCTATTTATCACAGAGCATGGTCTGGTTCTGTCCCTTGCCAAAGCTTTTCTGGGAAGCTATAAGGAGAAAATGATTTGCTGGCTTAGCTTCTGACTTGACTTCATTCCTCTTGGTGGGGGAATCACTTTACATTTCCTTAATTGCAGGGACAGCTTGTATGGCTGGCAGTTGTTTGAACTGAGAAATGGATTTTAATGAACTACAGTTTCTTCTGCTCAGCTGGAATTTAAGGAGTCAGGCCAAATGAATAGCCCTGGTCAGAGCACAGATGTCAGCTGTGTCCCAGAAAAATGAAAGGTGAAGGTTTATCTTGCACGACTATCTTAGGATCATTCTCTTAAAATAATGGTGTTTATAACATCATACTTTTGAGTTATGGTGCCATTTTTTTTCCTTCAGGCACCAAAAGACTCTTTGAAGCTAGTGTCATAAACCTCAGGTGACAGGACATGGGAAAGCCACCAGGCTAATGTCAGATTTGTAGCTACCTTATGATTTATAGCACACAGTCTTAGCTTTCTCCTCCTGGTGAACAAATTCAATACATCCTAAACAATATTCATATTCAACATCTAAGGATGCACATGTATACAACACAGATCAATTATATAAACTAACAATAAAAATTCAAGATGTAACATTTAACCCTTTACAAATGTGTGTAGCTTCCTTGTCTGTGCTTGACTCATAAACATTCTTCAATGAATTGTGAAGGGACTTTTTATGAGACATTATGCAAATTGAAATGATTAGTATTAAATTAATTTTGTTCATTATCAGTTCATTACTCCCTATCCCTAAAGAACTGAATTTGCTTGTACTATTTTTCCAGAAAATTGTTGATGATGAGCTTTAAATGCATTATTATTCATTTATCTTTTTGATAAACAGATTTAGATCAATATATGGGTTAGTCTGTCTCAAAGCCATGTGACAATTTTGCAACAGAAAATGGAAAATTTGTGACCTAAGTTTATAATGTGTCACATTCCCACAGTCTGGGGTGAAAAAGATGAATGAAAATCTAATGCAAAAATCATATTGCAAAAAGCAGACTGCTCTGCTGAAGTGACATCTTGCATGAGATTCTTGATGATGAAATATAAGGATATCATGATCCCAAACATCTCTAGACTGGTACATTCTAGTTTGCTCCAGGCCTTGTACACGTTAGCAGTAAAAGTCCTTCCTAGGTGACTCTGAAATCCTGGGAGAGCCAGAGTGGTCAGTTGCCAGACTCGCATGTGAAAATGCCCAAAGCAGGACAGGACTCAGGAGTGGCTTGCCTCAGCCATCAGATCCAGGGTACCGTCAGCCTCTCAGGGCCACTCAAGAGAGGCAACGTTCTCAGGCTCACAAAGTGGGCATTCACTGTTTCAGGTTCCTCATTTTAGTCAAAATAAGTCATACTTCCAACCTTGTATCCTCATTGCATCAGAGGTAGGAGCAGTCGGGAAAGCGTTTTGTGGAAACCTCAGGCACCACTGGACTTGGTGGATTTATCTATCCCACTTTTCCTTGTGTATGTGCGCGTGCGTGTGCGTGTGTGTGTGTGTGTGTGTGTGTGTGTGTGTGTGTGTAAGCACCCACATGCATATGAATGTGAAGGCCAGAGATTGACGCTGGGTGTCTTCCTCTATTGCTCCCCCATCTTATTCTTAATTTACCTTCTTCTTTGAAATCTTACTATGTTACCTTGATTGGTCTAGATTTCACTATGTAGACCAGACCAGGCCGGCCTCAGATTCACAGACAACCACCTGCCTCTGCCTCTCAAGTGCTGGGATTAAAGTCTTGTACCACTACCCCTGGGTCTCTGCATTATCTTTTGAGACAGGGTCCTTCACTGAACCTTGAGTTTGCCATTGGCTAGACTAAGTGGCCAGCCAGTGCCTGGGGTTCTCCTGTCTCTGCTTCCTCTGCTGGGATCTACACACATGAGCTGATTGGTAGTTTTCTAAAATGTATCCCCAGAATCCGAACTCAGGTCCTCAGGCTTGCAGGGCACTCACTTTACTGATGGAGCCATCTCCTCAGCCTTCCTCCATAGCTTTTAAAAATTACATTTATTTTATTTTGTGTGTATGGGTGCACATGCTACGGCATGCGTGGATGTCAGAAGCAACTTGCAGGAGTTATTTCTCTCTACACATGGGATCCAGAGATGAACTCAGCTCATTATCCTTGGCATCCGGCATCTATACTCACAGAGTCATCTTGTTATGCCTCTCCCTGATCCCTTGTTGAGATAGGGTAGCATGCTGAGGCCAAGTTGGCCTGAAACTCGATATGAGACCACACTGACCTCGAACTCATGAAAATCCTTCTGCCTCAGCAACTCAGGTGCCGATATTATGGGAATGCACACTACTCCCAGCTTTGTGTGGTTCTTAATAGAAGTTTAAGGATAAGATGCTAGACACAGGAAAAAGTTTTCAATGTTGTATGTCATTTAAAATCTCCATATTTCAGGGCTGGAGAGATAGCCTAGTGGTTAAGAGCACTGACCACTCTTGCAGAGGACCGGGGTTCGATCCCCAGCACCCACATGGTGGCTGAGAACCGTCTTTAACTCCAGTTCCAGGGGAATCCAACACCCTCTTCTGACTTCCGTGGCATTGCACGACACAGGTGCACAAACCTACATGCAAACAGTACATTCATACACATAAAAAATAAATAAAATTAAAAAAAACTCCATATTTCATCCATTCTAGTATAATTGTTCCCATGCAATGTGGCCTTGTCATTCCTCCTTTCTAGAAGTAGAGGCATTTTCTTCATCCATTTGTGTCTAGGCTACCACTGTGGCCTTGGTCAAAAGAGTATACAGGGAAAGACTGTCCTGAGACATGTAATTAAGTCAGCCTAATGCAGCCATGGAGGAAGGCCAACCACAAGGCATACAACCACGGTGTTTCAGCCAACAACCAGCGTCACCTGCTGCATGGAAAATCCAGCCATCTTGCATCTTCTTGCTCAGACAGCCATCCAGTTTATGGCAACAGCATTACAGATCTCAGCAAAGGACTCACTTGTCAATCCACAGAAATAAACATTGCTATGACTGTAAGATGTCCATTCTTAGTGCGGTTTGTTACTCAGCCACAGATAAATAAGACAGAAATTTGTGGCGAATTGAAGAGGTGAGTTCACTATCAATGAATCGATGAACATATTTAAGGGTTTAGGGGATCATCTGGAAGAAATAATGTAGAGAAAGTTTGAATATGAAAAGAGAAATAAGACCAGATTATCTTAAAATTTTCCTATGATCACAAAATAACAATCTCTTTTTTTTCACATAAATTTATTTTTATTTTTTTAACAAATCTAGACCCATGTTCCCACCCATTCCCCCACCCCGCTAGAGCTCATGCATTCTTCCAAACATGCTTTTCATCTCTTTCTCAGTCTTTCTCAATATTCTCCATGAGGAAGTTGACTGTTTTGAACAGAAGTTCACTGTTTCAGTCAGTTCTTTGATGCAGTCCTTTCTGTTGTTGTTGTTGTTGTTGTTGTTGTTGTTTCCAATATGCATTATGCCCAACTGCTTTGGACAAAAGCTCAGGGGAGCCTACACAAGAAATACTTACAACTAGGTAATTGGCACTAGCATCCACAGATGAGGGATAAAATAACAATCTCTTAAACCACTTATATAATGATCATTTGTTTACATGCCATTTCACACATAGATGTTCTTTAGGGATACCTTTTACTAAAGAAACAAAACTTACATGCATGAAAATTCATGAAGAAGAACCAAGTTAAAAATCAGACGACAAGCAGAGCATGATGGTGCATCCCTTTAATCTCAGCACTCTAGAGGCAGAGGCAAACAGATCTCTGAAAGTTGGAGGCTAGCCTGATCTACATAGCAAATTCCAAGCCAGCCAGGACAATATAATATGACCCTATCTGAACAAACTGAAGGACCAAAACCAGAAACAAAATATCAGATGACATAAGAAACCATTAAATATAAAGCCTAGATGTGGGGTGGGCTGATAGCTTCAGTTGTCAATCTCAAACAGCTAAGAAGGAGGAACCTCAATTAAGGAGGCATTGGATTGGCCTGTGACCATATCTGTGAGGTATTTTCTTAATTGATAATTAATGTGAGAGGGCCCAGCCTACTGTGGGTGATGGTCCTAGGTTGTATAATAAAGCAGGCTGTTGTTCCTAATTAATGCATTCTAGACATGATAGGGAAGCTGCACCAATGAAATCTCTACTGTATGGCAGTCTAACAAGATCTGCATAATGACAAAGCCAGTTGACATGCCAAGGTGGATGGGGGAATGTCACAGGTCCCATCTCAGGTCCCACCTCAAGATGAAGAGCTACAGACAATCAGAGGATGGTGTGAATTAAAGTTCCCAGAAAAATCCTGCATCTTGGACTGAGCTTCCTGCAAGGCTGACCAACTTATTAACATTTCCATCGCTGTGGAGAGTTTGGAATGTTAGAGCCTATTTACACTTTATTTTGGGGCCTGTTTCTGCTCCTTCCCCATCTTGTATCTGACCTAACATCCCATAACAGATTAAAAAAAAACTTTTGAAATGTGTTAACTTAGCAGACCACCAGATTTCACCAATCAAAAAGCTGAGAATGTCATCAGATAGCATCTGACACCTATAGCATCTGACACCTATAGTAGGAACACCCTGCTTCACTATGACCTGCCTATCAAATACATCCACCAATGTATTTGAAATTTGAAAGTATCTTGATCTATGACTTTTCTTTGTTCTGTTACTATAAAACTGTAACGCAACTGTTACCATGCTGGAACATGGTATTTGAGGAAACCTAAATCTGTGTTCCCAGACCATGGTCACTCATATTTGGCTCCAGAAAAAACTATCTCTTAACTCCTTGGAGGTGAGGGTTATACTTTTGTGTAAATAATGGTGAGAATTGGTTTTCCCCAGAGACTAGCTCCTTGTGAGACTATCCTAGTGTAAAGCCCTAGACATGGGTACACAGCACCACTAAATGGAGCCAGTGTAACAAAAATGATCAAAGGAAAGAATAAGCATTAAGAGTTGGTGGGGGACTAGGAGGGATGCAAATAAGAAAACATGCATAAAATTCATAAAAAAAGAAGAAAACAGGCTTAGCATAGGTCAGGGAACAAGCCACATTTCTCCATGGACTCTGTTCAGTTCCTGGCTCCAGGGCATTGCCCTGGCTTCTTGTCTGGCTTCTCTCTCTGATGGACTATAAGCTGTAAGGAGAAAGAAATCTTTTTATTCTCCAAGTTGTTTTTGGTCTGTATTTTATCACAGAAACTAAACCAGAATGTGGGAAAGAGGGACTTGCAGATCATTTGGTATGATTTTATCCCAGTGTGGAGTTTCTCTCTGTGGCTGTTTGGTGGGTTAATACCCGGTCTCTGCACCATTTTCACATTTCCATGATGCATCTTCTTTAGAAAATCCTGGGGCTGGAGAGATGGCCTAGCGGTTAAGAGCGCCAACCGCTCTTACAGAGGACCCGGGTTCGATCCCCAGCACCCACATGGTGGCCGAGAACCATCTGAAACTCCAATTCCAGGAGAACTCCAGTTCCAGGGGAATCCGATGCCCTCTTCTGACCTCCGCGGCATTGCACTACACGGGTGCACAGACTTGCATGCAGACAGTACATTCATACACATACAGAAATAAAATAATTAAAAAAAAATCCTTCAGTCCACACCATTAAGAAAAATTGGTGCTCTCCTAAGCCTCACACAGATACTTCTTGTTTTCAGAACCCAAATTTTCCTCATTACCAGTGTTAAAAACAAAATTTGTATTTTGTGTTTTCTCAATTTTTTTCTCCTTGTTTCTGATATCACAATGAGTAAGTCTAATTCTTCCATGTTGTAAGGTCATAAGCCCACCTAAGTCAGGGATCCCAGAAAGCCAAATGAGGAAGAAGTTCTGAGAAATAATTACCCTGGACTGGGCTCCTTCAATCCAAGAAAGTTTGCTGCAGAATCCTGCAATCATACCAGAACACAGGCCTCGGTTTGTCTCTAGATGCTTCTCCTGAAACCAGCCACAAATCCCAGTGTTAGATGTATAATGGCACAAGCCCCTGATAAAAGACAGCCACATGAGGCTTGGGGCACCTGGAGCCTATCAGCCAGGAAGCAAGATGGCGACTGAGGCACACTCCTTTATCGGCCCTGGGCGGGACCTCAGGTAAGGGGAAGAGGTCAAAAGATTGACAGCCTCTGGAGGAAGTAGACATCTGTGTGTCCCTTGGAATTCTGGGAACCTCAGACGTAACACCCAGGCTCTCTCAAGATGCTCCTTCTGATACCAAACACAGACCCACCAATGCCCATTCCCTCATCCCCTCACCCCCACTTCCTTGTAAACACACTTCCTTGTGTGCTTGGGTATAAATACTGTCATTTTGGGACAGTCTAGCTACTGGTCATCTTAATCCCGACATGGGCAGGCCAGCCACTATGCCTAAAATAAACCCAACTTCCTTTTCATTGAAGTCCTGACTTGTTCTCCTTTTGGTGCATCAGCATGAACCTAAAACATGTGACATCACTTCAAATGGCAAAGACAGTGGATCTAGTCTTTTAGGTTGAAGAGTTTCTTTGCATATTCTTTTTTTAAAATTTTGATGTATTTTTATTTTATGCATATAAGTTTTGTCTGCTTGTAAGTGCACCCATGTCATGCAATGCCAATGGCGGCCAGAAGAGGGCACTGGATCCCCCAGAACTGGAGTTACAGAAGGTTGTTAGCCACCTTGTGGGGCCTGGAACTGGACCTGGGTCCTCTGGCTGAGCCATTTCTCCAGCCCCTCTTTGCACATTCTTCAGCACATGATTTAGGGATAATTCTGTACCTGATTTTTGCTTCCTTGGATCCTACTTAATAAAAACAAAACAAACAATCCCTCTCCTCCAAAAAAAAAAACAAAACAAAAACAAACCCCCAACCTCTTTAAATCTGATGCCCAGGGCTAAATTAGTTCCTATATTATTAAGACACTGGGTTACAGTGATCATGGAGAAGATAAGAATCTTCTAGTGGCATTGGTGTGGTGAGGAGACAATGAGGGGCACAAAAGGTATTTGGATGTATAATTGACAGTAGAGAGCCAGAAATCTGTCCCCTCCCTACCTCCCCTTAAATGAGATCCCATATTTTGGTAGTGGTTAATGTTTTTTCTCTCGGTTGGTCACAGCCACTGATTTACTATACTGCGTGTTGATTCAGTATGGAGCCCATGTTGCTTAAAAGCTTGGTCTTCACTGAGTCCCCTTAGTCACTTGTCACCTGTGGAGACTTTCATCCGAATTTTTGGCTAACCTGCAGCTGGTGGCATTAGACTTGATTCTCTGGTCCACATTCGTTTTGCCCTTTACTAAGTCATAGAAGCATGCAAGTGTGACGTCCCTATCATAAGGTCGTAGCCCACCTAAGTCAGGGATTCCGGAAAGCCAACTGAAGCAGAGTGCTGAGAAATAGTCATGCTTAACTACCTTCTTGCAATCTGAGAAAAGGTAGCCACAACCCTCTGCAACCATGCCTCATCTGAGCAAAAAGAAAGACACCCAATTTCTCTGGAGATGCTCCTCCTGATACCCCCCCAGGCCCCACTTACCCGTGCCCTATTCCTCACCTCCTCACCCCCACATCCTTGTATGCTCACTCCTTGTATGCCTGGCTTTAAAACTCCCACTTCAGCACCATCTCAACACTGGTCATCCTGATCCTGATACAGGTAGGCCAGGCCCTGCCCAATAAACCAGACTTTCTTTTTGTTGGAGTCCTGGATATTCTCCTGAATATTGTTGGAGTCCCTCATTTCTGCACCAGGTCTCCCCTCCACCCAAACCTAACACCCATACTCATTATCTTGTGCTCTTTAGTCCCCAGACTATGATTTTGGGGGAGCCAACTTGAGGGGCAGTGGAGGCAGCACTGTAATGCTTTGTAGGGTGCTTAGCCTTGGTGTCTTCTCTGCCTGGCCACACCGGGAGTTTCTCTTTGTGCTAGTGATTCTCACAGGGCTAAGTGAAATTTGAATTAGCCTCTTTATCCATGTGACTCTAAAATTAAGATGATTCTTTGAAGTGTTGTTCCCTTGCTTTCTAGGAGAGGTGTGTTTCCTATCAAGACAACCCTTCCTCCTTTTCTCACCCATTCACCATCCTGTAGCTCTTGGTAGGAAAGCCAACATAACCAAGCTCAAGTCAGCCCTCTATGGGAAGGTTCCCTTCGAAATTCCAACTTGGAAAACCTTAAAATGTCATTCTCTACTGAAAGGCCTAGGCTATTTTATTACTAGAGACAAGACTAGTCAGTAGATCACCTTTTGTTTTTACATAAATAATACTGCATATTCTTATTGTTATAGGCATAGATCAGAGTCCTAGGGACACCTGATGGAGCTTTGCAGGTGCTTGCATCTGAAGCATTAGACCAGAGTCACATGTTTAGAAACAGAGACAGTTTATTAACATGGGAAAACCATTCCCCAAGAATGTGGGTGAGCTCATGAGTTGAGAAAAGCATTCACTACAGAGCACGGGGCCTGAAGACCAATGGCCTTTAGAAGGCATTTACATGCCCTCAGCCTCTCCCACATTTGTGTATCCTGGGATTTGCTTTGTTTCTTTCTTTCTTTTTTTTTTGTCTTTTTGAGACAAGGTCTCCCTGTAGCCCCAGCTGGCCTGGAACTCACTCTGTAGACCAGGCTGACCTTGAACTCAGAGATCCGCCTGCCTCTGCTTCCTAAGTGCTAGGATTAAAGGTGTGCACCACCATGCCTGGCTTTGCTCTGTTTCTTGTTTTTATTTTATTTTGGTGTTTTTTGAGACAGGGTCTCCCTTTAGTCCCAGCTGGCCTGGAGTTCACTATGTAAACCAGGCTGGCCTTGAACTCACAGGGATCTGCCTGCCTCTGCCTCCCAAGTGCTGGGATTAAAGGCATGTGCCACCATGCCAGGCCTAAAATGGTTCTTAGTCACCATGTGGGTGCTGGGAATCAAACCGCTGAGCCATCTCTCCAGCCCCCATATGTTAGCCTTGATGTAGCTTTTCCCATCCCTAGTTGCCTG